>JAQIWE010001822.1:0-14611 GCA_034698565.1 Campodea plusiochaeta
TTTTTACGAAATATTAATAAAAACGGTCTAAAATAAGGAGTATTCACCATAAATTTTCAAAATTTTCTACGCTCGCGGACGGTCTCCGACGGTATCAGCTTTATAGGTGGTTGTGCCCCTCCATTAAGAATGGTCTAGTTCCGCCTATGATTTTTAGATATTTTATTTACACAATTTTTTACTATTACGACTTTTAGTAAAAATAAGGGGATGGGGATTTATGACCATTAATTCCCATTCATAATTTCTTGTTAAACCTGTATTTTTGTACAGCGGGAAGTCATCTTTTCCAACACACATATCCCGTTTTACTTTCCTTGTTCTCTATTCTATTCTCTTTCCCAAGAGACAGCTAAGCTGTGTTGGAAAAGATGGCTTCCTGCAGTAAAAAATACCCCTTTAACGATTTTAGTATACTGTATTGATTAAATACCAATGTTTACGGAAATAAATTATAATATTAGGTAAATTGATAAAAACTCAAAATCCTTCCTGAAGATACTGACAAATCTAGAGTTTAGCTGGAAAGCACCGAAATGAAAAGGAATTAAACATTTTTTTGCAAGATTAGAAACGAAAATGGCTGTCACAGATTCTGATGATTCCATTTTAGTTGATGTGATGACTTTCTCCAGCATCTGTGTCACCAAAACCAACTTAATAACACGGTATTTGGTTACACAGGTGCTAAAGATACGTCATTTGTCAGATGAAGATTATATTCTTTATCTTTTTTTAGCTTATACGTTTCAAATCCGCAATAGAAATACAAAATATTGTCAATATTTCAGTCAAGACCCTTAGCTTTTATCAAGACATTAAATACATTTACTAATAAATAGTTATTTGTAGATGTCTTGATAAAAGCTGAAGGTCATGGCTGAAATATTGACAATAGTCTGTATTTTCATTGTGGATTTGCAACGTATAAGCTAAAAAATGATAAAAATATTAATGTTATTTTCGTAAATGGTTTTCTTACGTGTTTCTTCTCATATCTGCGCAGCAATACAAATGCTCCTCCAGAACGTTGTCAAAAATGTTGATTACATCATTCCCTTCTGACAGAATATCTACAAATTTCAGCTTTACAATTACAATAATTTTAAGATTATTTCTGCGGAAAGGAGATATTTGCGATAATGCTGCTAAAAACATGAATCTAATGTTACTTACAAATTTAAAGAGAGGAAGTTAAAATTTTGTAAATATATCAAACACAAGTCTTATCAAAACCAGAAGTAAACGAAATTGAAAACGGTTGGAGATTCACATAATATATTAAACAAATGATAAATGTATAAAAAAAATTAAAGTCCGCCTAAAATATTAATCAACAAAACACTATAATAATGATAATAAACTTTAATATATAGTACCAGACATTGATCACGAATACTTATTTATAAGTTGATATGATGACCCTCTCCAGCATCTGTGACACCGAAACCAATTTAATATAAAGGTTATTGGATAAACAGGTGCTAAAGGTTGTCATGTTCCACTTGAAGATAAATCCGATTTCATCTGCTGACAGTTGTATAAAATGTTTTCCTCCGTTGTTTGCACTGATTTTCTAGAACACAAATGTTTCCAAAGACCAGTAAAACACACGGTATTTGGAGACATTGGCGCAGTAGACAAATCAGAAATCAATCACTATTGTTTCCTTCCAAAAAAGATGTAAATCGTTTTAATTTTATTTTTGTGATACTGTTTCCAAAGACAAGAAACCGATTTATAACACTTTACTTTTCTTAGCAAGAGAGTCATTTATAAATATAAAGTAATCGCAATTGATGTTGAAAAAGCTTCGCTAGTGGTTTGGATTCAAAATTATAGAATACATACTAAAAAATAACTATTGTGAATTTCACACATTTCTCCAAAAACTAAAGAAATAAGGCACCTAAAAGTATTAGTTCACTGGCGCAAGCAATACATGGATCACATAATTTAAGAACAAAGATCATAATTTTTTTTAATTTGACTATTTGAAGTTTCGGTTCCCTTCTGGCTATCCATAACGCAAGCAGTACCAAAAACCTGTCATGTGCTGTATAAGGTATTTGGTAACTCTAGCGCTGCAGATAACTCAGAAAAATATTCGTATTTATCTGGGCTATTTTCACTCTTTCTTCTCTGAAACCAAAAAGGATCAGCGGCGGATTTACGCACAAGCGCATGAAGCGCTAGCTTGGGGCCCCGGAAATCAGGGGGCCCCAAATTGAGAACATAGATTCAACAAAAAATTCTCGCTTTTTCAATAATTTCAACAATACATTATATCAGGAGGCCCTGATTATATTTATTGTTTTTTGTCTGGCTTTGTGTCTTTTATAATAATAACAAGTTATTTATCACTTGAAAATTCTTCAAAAATGTATAATTTGCTGCTAAAATTCACGAAATTCGTAATAAAAATCCTGAAAAATGCTTAAAATTGAACAAACATAAAAATTTAGCACTCTGGTTGCGTCCTTGCAATTTCACATAAATTTTTTATGTTCGAAACACATGGAACTTTTCCCCATAAATAATTATAATAAGGATTTAGGACCAATCCATATAACTCGGGGCCTCGCCTTCCTAGGTTTCTCAAAAAACAAAAAATGGGAAAAGAAAAAGGAAAAATTTCCACAAAATATCAGTAAAAATAGTTTAAAATAGGTGTTTTTCACAAAAAAATCTAAATTTTCTTCACTCGCGCCAACCATGGTGGCGCCCCCTTGCAAGGTCTTCTGCTTGGACCAATTTAAAGGGACCGGAAAATGGACGGTGGCCCAGTTCTTCAGACTTTTCATGAAAACCCCTTTTTAAGGACCTCTTCCTGAAATTGCGCTTGGGGCCTCCAAAACCCTAAATCCGCCTCTGAAAAGGATAAGAATCTAAACGTACAGAAAAGACGATCTTTTTGGTTGATATTGCTAAAAGTTTTTGGCTGATGTTGAGTTCTTCATGTAAATTAAATATCATGTATAAAAACACATCATCACCCAAAAACCAAAAGCGATAAAAAGACAGCTACAAAAAAAATGAGCTGCTTCAAAAAGTGTTCCATAATCGTATACAAATTCAGTCTGGAATTCTTAATAATATAAAAAAGAAAGATGCTGATGGATACACTGTTCACTTCTGCTAGAGAATCGTCGAACTATCTGCTTATTTGAAGGATTATTCGATATGCTTAAACCTAATATCAAATAAAAAATGTAAATGTTAATCACCATATTCGCAGAAAACATTGGTTGATTGCCCCTTTCTTCGGGAAGAAGTTGCCTGTAATTTGGCATTTTTAGCATGCCTTAAAAATTTAACGTTGTTTTCATAAAATACCACTACTAAAAATAATTAATTACAGTATAACACAATATATAACAAACCAGAAGAAAATGAAACTAGGAATGAGAAAAAATTAATTCTAAGATCAAATTAAAATGAGTATTTTTAAAATATACAATGAACAAAACATTATAAAAATGAATAACATCACCACCGGTACTGATGATGTTTATTGGAAGTAAAAATAATATTATTTTGATGATCAAATATCCTCTCCAGTTACTGTAACACCAAAACGTATAACAAGGTTATTGGCTACACAGGCACTAAAGATAAATATATGCCATTTTTTACACTAAGATTTCATATTCTGACAGTTGTACAAAATGTTTTCCTTCGTTGTTTGTACTGATTTTTAATAACACAAATGTTTCCAAAGACCAGTCAAATACACGGCATTTGGCAACACTGGCGCCGTAAACAAATCAAAAATGGATCAAAATAATTTCACTGTAGGTATCAAAGTGCAATTCCTAAAAAAATACAATTTCGACGAGATGAAAAAAATATGTATATCATTCAATTACAAAGTATCGTGAAATAATGGAAAAGAACTGTTGTAGTGTATTTATAGTCCTTCCAAAATCCTACGGACTCAAACTGGTTATGTCTCAAACTATTTTGACGGGTAAACCCATTGTGGACAACTTGGTTGAGTAGTGTTTCTGAGGATAGAACTAACAAACTTTAGTCTTTTTCAAGAGAAACTTGATACAGACTAAAGTTTGCTAGTTGAAAATTTGAAAAATTACACCTATTTTTGGAAGTTTAAGACCGTATTTTATTACCAAACCACTTGTTTGGGTAGTTCAAATTGTGTTTTCTATACAATTCGCAGGCTTGTCAAAGAAAACAAATAAGTCAACAAAGGATTATCAATTGTTGGAATGTGAGTATTTTGGAAACACTATACTGTTCACTTGAGTCAGAGTAACAGCTTCTTTAAAGTTATGCTATTTGGAAGATTATTCTACAGAAAGGGATAATCATCTTGAAGATTTCACCATTTTCTGAAAGAAATTGAATTTTTCAGTGAAATCAACATGAAAAACCTACATAGAATTAAAAAGAACGTGCAATTCCTCCTGAAATATGTTGATCAATAAAATATAATAAATATAAATGAGATTACGTACCGGGAGTATGGAACAATTTCCTATGTGTTGATGTAATGACTGTCTCCAGCGCCTGAGTCTCCAAAACCAATTTAATAACAAGGTTATTGGATTCACAGGAGCTAAAGATGAATCATTTTCTACTTGAAAATATACACAACGAAAAATTTTACCGTTAAAAGCATAACATGTGCAACACTAATAACTCGCATAATAACCATAACTATGCAATTGTTGAAATAAGTCCCAATGTCATCGTGAAGAAATTAAGGTGCTAAATGACAATAGTAACATTTAAGCCCCCAATGTCCTCACGAAAACATCAGAAATATCGACCTGAAAATAGATGCAGTGATTTATAAACTTGACAGGGAAAAATATTATACACTATTGTTCTACAATAGCACAGTACAATAGTATTCACTTACAGTCGAAACGATTCAGACAAATTCTCCCGTGTCTCACTAAAAATACAAAATTAAACAGGAATAATATTATATTATTAGTATAACAAATTAGTTTCGCTTTGGTGTATGAAAGTAACAAAAAAATCAATAAAATACACAAAGCCCAAATCGTAACTAATACACTCAATATCACCTAAAACGAACAAACATACTGTAATAGTAACCGTCGGAGGTATTTTCTGCCAGTTTATCAAACAAATATCAAGAAACTTAAGCGATAAATTCTGGTGATGTGAAGAGTTCTTTTTAGTAAGAAGCGCTGATAGCACTTTATAATCGAATTACTAGAATGAAAAGATCCAAACTTTGTTGATGTAATATCCTTCTCCAGCACCTGTGACACCAAAATCAATTTAACAATAATAAATTGAGATTCGCACACAACTATGGAAATGGAAAGAAAATGCTATTAGGAACATTGTTGTGTTTATACAATTCACTTCTGCCAAAAAATCTCCCAAATATCTGCTCTAAAATCACGATATTTGGAAGATAATCTGCAGAAGGAAACAGGATGTTTGGTTGAATGATGTGATATTCTCAAGAAAAAAGAATACTCAGTGTTGCATGATCTCCAAAGAATATATATATATATTAGCATCAGTATGTATTATGTATCACGAAAAATGAACACAATGCAATAAATATAATAAACATTCCAGATCCTATTGTTGTTGTCGATATGATGACCATTCTCCAGCATCCGTGACACCAAAACCAATTTACTAATACGGTTCTTGGCTACACAGATTAAATATAT
Source organism: Campodea plusiochaeta (assembly GCA_034698565.1). Classification (NCBI taxonomy): domain Eukaryota; kingdom Metazoa; phylum Arthropoda; class Diplura; order Rhabdura; family Campodeidae; genus Campodea; species Campodea plusiochaeta. The sequence continues at coordinate 5,685 of JAQIWE010001822.1, forward strand.
CACCTCTCCTTTGAAGATATTACAAACAACAAAATATAAATTTGTTCTGTGACTTTATGGTGACTTTACACAACTTAAATATTGCTATAGACCTATAAAATCACTTCATGTAAAATCAGAAAACTAACAGACATAAAATACACTTCACTCTTCTGAAGGCTGCTTTTTACATGGTGACCAAGAACGGTAGTTGAACCAAAAGCCTGTCATATTTATAGTGTATACAACATCTTACGGGCCTATTCCACTTTGGAAAATTGATGATTTTGACAGGAGAAAGTTTTGTTTACAATGGTAAACAGCGGTGACTCTATTGTCCACACCTTTGTTAGGGAGCTTAAACTGTCAAACTGTGCTAACGAGAATAGGCCCTTATGATGCCGTATAAGGTATACGGTATTTGGTAACACGAATGTTCCAGACACACCATATTTTCTGTGTTGTACTCAATGGAATAATAACTGCTGGATTCACTGTCCACTTCTGCCAGGAAATCTCCCAACAACTACGAAATTTGGGCAATTATTCTGCAGAAGGAAACAGAAAAACTATAAATTGAAAAAGATATAAGAAACAAATTCTACAGACGACTTAAAAATTGTTGTACAGTACATGAGCAAAATTTGCAGATTTGATTTTGTCATTCTCAGGAATCCATGCCACTTTCTAAATAGGTCTCTTACTTTATAAACTTCATAGACAGACAAAATAGGTATTCCTTTTTCATAAATTAATATTTTTATGCCATTTCGGAAATAATGCAGCATACCATACCATAACCATAGATGAAAATACTTAATATAAAGCCTCCATAGAACATAGACCGTTATGAACAAGAGTATGGTATTTACCCTTTCCGAAAATTTTCATTAGTTGATATTATAAGAATCGATAATACTCGTAATTCGTAAATCAGAATTGCTGATGATAACTATACTTGATATCGGTACTGTAGTGAATATATATTTTTATAAAATTTTCGCATATGGAAATAAAACTAAAAACAGTATAGTTAATATTTCTTTTTTTCTTTTTGAAATGGTGGATAGTGGATGACAGTGACGGAGAGAATAATTTGTAATGACCAAATAATATAAAAGTCACTTGTAAAGATTCACTCGCAGCTGTCAATAATTTATAATTCTTCAAAATAAACCTATGTCCAGATACTAATTTGTCCTTCTAAGCAGTTTAAAAGACAAAAAAAACAGTTTATAATCAGGTATTTTGGTGTATTATTTCAGCAAAGTAACAGCATGGTGATTAGAACTAATTTTGAAAAAAAAAAAATTAACTTCCGTTGTCATTAAATATAATAACAAAACTCTAATGAAACAAATAATAAAACTGAAAAAATGTAGATTAGACAGACACAATAAAACTGCTGAATTTACTGTTCACTCCTGCCAGAAAATATTCCTAATATCTTTTTGAAAACAATGATATTTGGAAGATTATCCTGCGGAAGGGAACAGTACTCTAAAAAAAGTAAAAATAAGATTCGCCCACAACTATCAAGCAACATTTACAATTATTAAAAATAAACAGAACTAAATGTAAATAATGCAAAATACAGATTTGTAGAATTTCTTTTGCCTTCTCGGTAGTCTTGAATACCAAAAGCCACTTTATAATCACTTTCCCGGTTTTCAAAACAGGCATCATTCCACAAACAAACAACAAACAAAGGAAGTGTTTTTTAAAAAGTAAGTAAGAATACATCAAGATTTCAGGAGACAATTTTCAGATTTCTTGGCCGTCTTCGATACCAAAAACCACTTTATAATCAAGGTTCTCGGTTTCGAAAACGCCCTAGAAAAATAAAACATTTTCTTTTTGCGTCATTCCACAAACAGGGCAGTATTTAAAACAATAAGAGTATTGATGGAAATAGATTTGCAGATATCAGTTTGACTGTCTCAGTAGTCTTCAGTACCAAAAACCAATTAATAATAAGGTATTTGGTTCTGTAAACTCCAAAGGCAGACAAAAATTCACCGGTTGTATTTTAAATATTGCTAAATTAACAATATTTAAATGCACAATAGATTGCTGGATTTACTGTTCACTTCTGCCAGAAAATCACCCAAATATCTGTTTTAAAATCACGATATTTGGTAGATTGTTCTGTAGAAGGGGACAGTGAAGCTGTTGACCTTTAAAAAAAATAAGGTTCTTAGCTACACAGATACTGAAAATATATCACCTCTCCGTTGAAGATATTACAACAAAAAATATATATTTGTTCTGTGATTTTATGCTGATTTTACACAGCGCAAATATTGCCATAGACCTATAAAAACACTTCATGTAAAATCAGTAAACTAAAAGACATAAAATATACTGTATTTCATTCTTCTGAAGGCTTCATTTGTTATATGGTGACCAAGAACGGTAGTGGAACCAAAAACCTGTCATATGCACGGTATTTGGTATCACGAACGTTTCAGATACACCATAATAATTCAAATGTATAGTGTTTTCACAAATATTATTTCCACCGGTATATCTTTTAAATTTATTAAACCCTGAGACGATAACTGTCAAAACATAATGTGTTTACCAGACACGCCATAATTCAAATGTATAATATTACACTGGTCTTCAATTACAAAAATATTCTGTTCTCGTAGATATTGAATGACAATATACAGTAGCTATGAATACTTCCCGGTGACTTATTAAAAATACAAAGACAGCCAGGAAGATTCAACGTGTATTACCAGATTGATAATTAAAAAAAATAGGTATTATGTTTCAAAAAGAGATATACCCTGCGCAAGAACATAAGACCTACTTCTGGATAGCACAGTTTGACAGTTTTAACACCCAAACAATAGGGAGAACAAAAGAATCACCCCTATTTCCTATTGTAAACAAATTTTCTCCTGTCAAAATGATCAACATTTCTCAACAGGAAATAGTACTTATGTTGTCGTGCAAGGTATACTGCATCATGGTCTGTCAAAACCATAAAAATATATAAATGTGAGTAAATAGAGGAGTATTGCACTCTTCACTATTTTCTGTGTTGCACTCAATGGAATAATAATAACTGCTGGACTCACTGTCCACTTCTGCCAGAAAATCTCCCAAATATCTGTTCAACAATTACGAAATTTAGGCGATTATTCTGCAGAAGGGAACAGCAAAACTATAAAATGAAAAAGATACAAAAAACATACTCTACAGACGAGTTAAAAATTGTTGTACAGTACATACAAAAATAAGAATATAAATCATGCTGACATATTTGAAGATTTTTTGTTTGCCTTCTCGGTATTTTTGAATACCAAACGCCACTTTATAATCTCTTTCTTGGTTTTAAAAACAAACATTATTCCACAAAGATAAATTAACAAACAAAGCAAGTGTTTTAAGAAAGTAAATACAAATAAATCATGCTTTCAGGAGACAAATTTTTAGATTTCTTGGCCGTCCTCGATACCAAAAGCCCTTTTATAATCAGGGTTCTTGGTTTCGAAGACTCCCAAGAAAAATAAAACATTTTCTTTTTGCGTCATTCCACAAACAGAGCAGTATTTAAAACAATAAGAATATTGAAGGAAATAGATTTGCAGATTTTAGTTTGACTGTCTCAGTAGTCTTCAGTACCAAAAACCAATTTTTGGTAAGGTATTTGGTTCTGAAAACTCCAAAGACAGACAAAAATACTCTGGTTGTATTTTAAATATTGCTAGATTAAAATAATATTTAAATGGACAATTGACTGCTGGATTTACTGTCCACTTCTGCCAGAAAATCACCCAAATATCTGTTTTAAAATCACGATATTTGGTAGATTGTTCTGTAGAAGAGGACAGTGAAGCTGCTGACCTTTAAAACAATAAAATTAATTCCAAAATTTTATTGGGGAATTTAGTTTAGAAACCAATGTTTTGTTAATGCTTTTTATGAAATCTTCGGATGGAGCTAAAAAAAGTTGTAAAGTGATGAATAGCGAATGATGGTGACGTAACGAATACCTCACAGTGACCAATTAATATAAAATACAACTGCGAAGATTCGCCCATTAATATAAAGCGTCATTTTAATTTAAAAGTAATCATAGCTAATCTAAATCATGCAAATACAGAATTGTAAATTTTGGTTTGTCTTTCTCAGTATCTTCAGTACCAAAAACCGTTTTAAAATCAGGTATTTGGTTCTGTAAACTTCAAAGATAGGTAAAACATTTCTTCATCGTTCGTAATTAATTAGTCATTAAAAAATAACTTCACTCAATTACTGATGAACTGATGACTGCACTTCAGAGCACCTCTACCTCCAGTTCAATAACAATAATTTTATTAAATCTGTATTTTTTTCAGCGGGAAGAATATTTCCAACACACATATCCCGTTTTGCTTTCTTTGTTCTCTATTGTACTCGCTTTCCAAAGAGACCGCTAAGCTGTGTTGAAAAAGATGGCTTCCCGCAGGAAAATAATACCCCTTTAGACTGAAATGGAATTAAATTCTTGGGAATAAAGCTGTCAGAATATTAGCAATCAACTTTACAAAAAGTATCTGAATTATCAGAATATCAGTATAATTCACAATAAGAAAATAAAACAGAATAACAAGAGGAAATAAAACATGGTAAAATATTACGAAATTAACCGTCTACGTGTAACTGCTGGATTCACGAACGTCAAGGGATTGTTTTGCTGAAGGAAACAGTAACGAAAGTATATTACGACTTGAAAGACAAAATGATTCTAAATATCTTCAAAATATTAATACCCTTTTTACTTTGTATTTTGATGAACTTGTATAACACAAATGGGATAAATATCTCCCGGTGACTTGGAACACAATTATTAAAAACCAACAAGGAGTATTCACCCACTCATGAAATTGACATACATTATATAGTCATTAATATGAACTGCTAGTCTCCAATTTAAATTCAAAATAACCATAGCTAAATCACAAAGATATTGCAGATTTGAGTTTTCCCTTCTAGGAAATCTACAGTACCAAAAACTCACTTTATGAACAAGTATTTGGTTCTGTAAATTCCAAAGACAGACAAAACATTCTCTTTTTGCGTCATTCCACAAACACAGCAGCATTTAAAACAATAAGAATATTGAGGGAAATAGATTTGCAGATTTCAGTTTGACTGTCTCAGTAGTCTTCAGTACCAAAAACCAATTTATAATAAGGTATTTGGTTCTGTAAACTCCAAAGACAGACAAAAATACTCCGGTTGTATATTAGATATTGCTAGAGTAATAATATCTAAATGTACAATAGACTGCTGGATTTACTGTCCACTCCTGCCAGAAAATCACCCAAATATCTGTTCTAAAATCACGACATTTGGTAGATTGTTCTGTAGAAGGAAACAGTAGCGAAAGAACATCATACAAAAACGGTAATCTAATATAATTATCAATAAAAGAAATTTGAGTATATTACGACCTGAAAGGCAAAATATTTATAATCTTAATAATCCTTTCCTATAGTACTAACCGAAATATTTTCCTTAGTTCCTTAAATTAAATATATTTATTAGTAGTACTAATTTCTACTTCGTATTTTACATATTACTCGATTGACAATTTACATCCACAATGAAATTGATGAGTTTACAATTCACTTCTGCCAAACAATCACCCAAATATCTGTTCTAAAATCACGATATTTGGAAGATTATTCAGCTGAAGGGAAGCGTGAAGCTGAAAAAAACTTTAAAAAATGTATACAAAATCTCCTCGAAGTCAAAATCAAATTAGCCTGTAATTATCAAGCAGCATTTATATTCAAAATTACCATACCTATTAATATAAATCATGCAAAAGATATGCAGTATGATTGTAGATTTTAGTTTGCCCTTCTCAGCAATCTACAGTACCAAAAACCACTTTAAAACAGGTATTTGGTTCTGTAAACGTCAAAGATAGGTAAAATATTTGTATTTCTTCGTATTTCCAAAATAACTTTTCAAAGTTACTGATGCTCTGGTGCTTTTACATAAAAGCTATATCTGTTGCCAGATATGAGTAATCAGTTCGGAATTATTTTTCAGCGGGAAGTCCCGATTTCCAACACATATTAAAGGTCTCTGGAGAATCGAGTACAGTAGAGCACAAATAAAGTGAAACGAGACTTGTGTTTTGGAAAATGAGACGAAGCTCTTTTCCCCGAAAGCTCTTTTCCTATTAAACCATCAGCAACCAACCCTTCTCAATAACGATAAAGTTGAAAAGAATATAGATTCTCGTAAATAAAACTTTTCCAAAAGTACTGTATTAGTTAATCATGAGTTACCATTCTTATATAAAACTCTACAGGGCTAATAAAGAAAATAAAACTAAGATATAAAAAGAGGAAATAAAACTAGGATAACCCACAATGCCAAATGAAATTTCATAGCAGAAACATTCCTACTGTACAGTTGTACAAATATTTGGTGATGTTCTATAAAGAGCACACAACTTACAGTGTTCAAAAAATTAAACCGAATAATGAAGAAAATAAAACTGTACGATTACCAACAATACCAAACGGAAAATATCGATGCGAAACTTCATATGAAAAATTTTGTGTTGTACAAATAATTTTCAACAAAAAACTGATGATCTCCTACAAAGAAACATTTTAAAAAAACATTATTTTATTAAGGCTAAAAATTAAAAGATAAATATTGACGTATGTAAAAAATGAACAGTCAAGCTATCTAGAGATAATTATTTTTAAGAGAAAAACTCTACAAACCATTGCACACTTAGAAAAAGAAAATGTTACAAACAACTTGCAAAAAAAAAAAAAAAGTTATATACAACGTAAAATAAAAGTAAAACCAGAAACACAATCCAAACATCGAAGAATAAACTTTCTTACCAAAATAAAATGAAAACAAAAATGCAAGCATACTGGAAACAAATAAACCGAAACCTGTGAAATTGCTACTGTTACGAATAAAAATAAAACCTGAAAAAATAAATTCAAACTACGAAAAAAGGAATACTTTCTTACCTTTCAGAAGTTATACTCATCCAACGAAGCGTTGAAATCACCCTGCAATAATTTTTAGAACTGCTGTCCACCACTTTTGACCCCGAAATGCAAACTGAGCTCCCTGACTTCTGGTGGTTCATTTTATGAGGTACCCGGGGGTGGAGGGGTGGTCAGAGGGTGGTCACAACGGCGACGGGGTGGCGGAGAAGCCTGAAAATGCTTCTGTTGGTTTCGTTTTTGTGGATGTCTTTTATTTATTGTTTTATTGTTGTAAAAATGTAACCGTTGATAGTATAAACTGGAGTTTTGCTGTTCTTTGAAAATGATTATCATAATTAGCCAACTTTGTTTCTGATGTTTTAATATAATTAGAATATTAAACTTATTAATCAGAAGTTATTTTACAAAGGGTAATTGGCTTTAAATTGATCTATTTTAAGAAAGTGTCATAAATTATGGATATTTCAAATAATTATACTAAATCAAGTACTAGTAGAGTTGGAAATTCTATATAAGCAATTATCTTCATAAGATTTTTATTGATTTTTATCATAATTTATTCATTGAATGGGTTTTATCGAATGGAAAAAAACTAGAGAAAAAAGCAACAAAAGATTAGTTTAAGAGTTGGAGTAATAATAAAAAAATTAAAAAAAAAAATTAAAAAAAAAATACAATATCATAATTCCCTTTTACAAAAACAACAAATATTCAAAAAGAGGCCATCACAGAAATTTCGTCCTGAAAATTTTTCTTCCACCAATTAGGTATTATTATTCTAGGAACAATTATGTTTTTGGCTGCTTTATTACTCCAACTCACACACTATTACTAAATATGTAATAAGGAAGTTTCCACGTTGAATGAGCGAAAGATTATTGTATAAAATAAAGAAAAATAAGTATGTTAATTTAATAAAATTTAATAATTATATTAGAGGTGTCACACTATTGACCTTTTCGCAAGCAGAAGGCAAATTCAAAAATATTCTGATCAAAAGCAAGGAATTTGAATATCTCAATTGAAATTTCTGAAATCATTTTGTGCATTACTATGGTCGAAAGATATTTATATGATAATATTACGATTAGTAATGATTTCCGAGAAGTTATAATCATTTTGTCTTTTCATGTATCGTCTACTTACAGCAGAAAGAGAAATAGTGTAACACCTCTGTAACTTACGAAAAGAACATGCAATGTAATTTAAGCGTAATTACAGTGTATCAGAGAAATAAATGACAAAAATCTGCAACATTACACCTGTATTTTTTACAGCGGGAAGCCATCTTTTCCAACACAGAGATCGCGTTTTACTTTCCTTGTTCTCTATTGTATTCGCTTTCTCAAGAGATCGCTAAGCTGTGTTAGAAAAGATTCCCTCATTAAAAAATACCCCTCACCAATTATAATGTTATTCAGAAACACAACTTTTTCTACTATACGGAAATTATGAACTCTAAACTATAAATTTCCTAATTGTAATAAAAAAACGTCTCTTCTTGTAGTGATTTACATTATTGTAAGGTTATATCATAAGAAGAAAAATACATATTTATAATAGGCAGCTCATTAAAAAAAAGACAAAGGCAATTTATTTCAATTCAAGTTATTGAAATATCGGAAATATACAAGTGTCGTTGATGATTCATGTATTAATAATAATAATGAAAAAAAAATATATAAACGATATCATACGAACGGAAAAATGCTGGAAACCTTTCGGGTTTTGCGATACGATAACTTACAAATTTTCATGAATTATTTCGTAAATTGAAATATGACTGAAAACAATAAATTCTTCTCATATTTAATTTACTTTTTGTTTTATTCAGTCTAGTCGGAACAGGAATCGAAAGAATTGGACATTCCGCCTTTATTAATGAGAATTTCACTCTGTTTAGTTTTCCCTTTTTTTCTCCAATTTAGACCAATCCTGAATTTTTATTTTAATATTTCA
>JAQIWE010001823.1:0-14609 GCA_034698565.1 Campodea plusiochaeta
TCCACGCAGGGGCGTCATTTCAACTTTTGAAAAGGGGGGGGGGGGGCAAAGGGAAATTTTAAGAAAAATTAATGCTAGGGCGAAGACCCGAGGGCGAAATTTTTGTCTTTTTCATCGAGAAAATAACCAATTTTAAGCGATTTTTGCAGGCCAAGACTTTTTTCAGTAAATAAATTAGCTAATTTTTAAAGATTTTTGCACATTTTAATGGAAATTTAGCTATATTTTAGGAGAATTTTAGAATATTTTCTACTTTTTCCTTTTATTTTTATTTTCCTTCTTAATTTTTTTCTTAAAGTTAAACCTCAGGGGGGGGGGGCGTGCCCCCCTTTTGCACCCCTCAAATGACGCCCTTGCATCCACGAAAAAAAGGAACAAGTTGGTTGACAACAACTATAACCGTATTCTTTAAATACCTGAAACCCGAGTCTGCGTGTCTCCATATACTTTTTATATCCATGTCTCTTCAAACCTTTAATACCTTTTTATTGAGCAACATTGAAACGACCATTTCACAAAAACAATGTAATAGCTTGTTTTCTGTACGAAAGAACATTTTTCTCGCAGATTTTATCTCGGTCGAAAAAAAAGTATACAATTGTTATTATATATCTTCAGCTAACGTCTCTGTTCCGGTTAAATCCTGAGTTGTGGGGCACTTTCACTTATCCTCAAATGTATTTTTATTACATGTATAGTACTTTTGGGGATTTTTATGAATGAAATGCTGTCACAAAGTAAAACATATTACATTTTCCTATATGAAAAAGTCGTTACTCCTTTTAGTGTTATATTCATTCTTAGGTGAGAAAGAATATGAAATTTCTTATATGGATTTTGTAAAGGAAGAAACCAAGGAAAGTTTAACTGATTTTGATTTTATTGTAAGAGTTAATTGTACTTTACAGCAAACGAAACGGTTGGAGTTTATTTCATTTTAACTGTGAAAATACATTATCGTTACTATCGTATTGAATTAAGTGATCTAATATTTTCTACAATAATGTATAATACTAATACTTTGAATTTTAAAGTAATTAAAAGTGTAACCAAAATATTTGAGACTGCCATATTTTAAACGGGTTGTTTAAGTTTTTGTTACATTCTAAATGTTTAATTGAAATTGTTTAAAATAAAGCAAACAAGTTTATTTGATTATTACTTCCGAAAGTGCAAGATCAGAGCTTGGTTTATCATTTCAGCCTTCAGGAAAAATATTAAATATAATAAGATTAATCAAAAATTTATAAAGTGATATATGAATATATGAAGAAAATTCAATCAATTATCTACCTTATTCTGTATATCCGAAACACTTCTGTAGTTTTTTTAAATACATCATTGAGAAATGATTTTACATTTTAAATTACATAAAATAACGACTTTGGTTTCGTTATTGCTGTGTTTATGGTAAACCAGATCATAAAGAATTCATTGACATTCTGGTGTCCTTAAAATATAACTTCAACCTCACCGGATGTGTTTTGTCCTCTTGTTTTGACGATATGAAATAAACTGGGTCAACACCAACGAATGTTTATTGAGAATATTAACATACTTCTTCTGAGAAGTGGAGCTCCTCCTATATTCTCGTACAAAACTGAAAGGAACATGAACGAAGAATTATTTCATTTTTGAAATAAGACACGTAGTACCATAATATTATTATTACTGTTTTGTAACGAATCTGTATCTCATCACTGATGTGCAAGTTAAGGTACTAGGTGGACATTAGGTTTAGGAATATTAAGATTTTACAGATTCGACATTGGCTTTATGCTCATCTGAAAAACTGCAGATTGAATGCGGTAACTAAATCGTTATGAAATTGTTAACACATTGAAGGCAAAATAATTTAATTTCAATGTGTTAAACCTGTATTTTTTACAGCGGGAAGCCATCTTTTCCAACACACAGATCCCGTTTTACTTTTTTTGTTATCTGTTGTATTCGCTTTCCCAAGAGACCGCTAAGCTGTGTTAGAAAAGATGGCTTTCCGCATTAAAACAATACCCCTTTAAGCGAAAACTGAATAATTGTCAGAGATCTTACTTAGTATATTATTATAAAACATAGCGATAGCCTGAAACGATAGAGTAACTCATAATTTTCTACTCATGAATAAAAATAATTTATGACTTCAAAATTCATAAACCTTTATGGACCCAATGAAACGTAGTATATAGCACTTCATTTTATTTATTATTCCCCTATCCCTGGCGCATTGAAGCATTCTATATTACATTGTATCGAACACCCTATACATGAAAATGATCCTACATGTCATATTGTCATCACCCTGTAAACAATACACTATATACTGTAGTGGGAATTAAATTAGTTGCAACCAGTCACACAGCAGAGCCTATATACTATGGGAAAAGTGAAGTTAGCTATAGCATCATAATAGTGTGTTCCCGAGATTGAATGTACCCTTGCTACTGACAATAAACCCATGAGCTCAAATTATAGTGCTCATGGGATTAGAATTGGGTTATATGAACCTTTAAGTCATTAAGTTCACGCCAATGGAATAGAAGAGAAATAACACTAACAATTATTTCGAATAAATGTTTACGCTTTTCGCTCCAACAGATTTCTTTTATTTTAGAGTTTTGGTTGAAATATAAAATGGAGTGGATAAAATTACGTAGAGTGATAATGGGGATGGTGAGGACTGGAAGAGTTGAAATTGTGGAGGAATTGAAAATACTAGGGTGATCGAATTTGATTAGATTATCAGTTTAGAATTTAATTAGGATAACTGTAACATTTTTCCTTATTGGAAGTCATTTATTACAAGAATAGTAAACTAAGGACAAATACGGTTCCAAGCGTTATCTGTAACATTAGGGGTAATACTGTAATATAAACATACTATTCCTTAATGATAGTATCTTTCCAGCTATAGTATATTAGGAGCTAATGTGTCTGCGTACGCAAACTGTCCTAGTTTATGGTATTTTAGAATGGAAAAGGAATAATACGTATTTGTCTAGTCAAATCATTAGAATCGTATAAGTTACTGAATTATTGCAATGGCAGTGTACTTAACTAGAAATGTAAGTGTATCAAATGTCTGTTATGTGATTTTTTTATTTTCTGATATTAAAAAATAATTTGCCGATATAATAGGAAAATGCACGGGAAATATTTGCCTCGATATTGCTCCGGACGTACTCGTAAAATAAGATCTTAATGTTAGTAACAAGATAGTTCAAAATATGTTAATGTTACAGATGACTGTTAGATAATTGCAGGAAATAATTTTGCAATATTAAACATCAATGTCCCAGATGGCAATTTTGAATCTCCATGAGATTTTATTGTCAAAATTAACAAACAATCAGAATGCAGACAGATTCATCATTTGTTTGTATACTCAATTGCATTTGCATAATAATAATTACCGATTAGACTACTATACGTTCACATGAAAACAGAAAATTCTCTATTTGTTTATGATTTATTGTCACCTTGGTAAAAGTTCATTAGTTCGGGCTGAGAAATCTCAGTTTCTGTAAATATACATAATAAATAAATTTGCTGGAAAACATCATAACAAAACAATTTGGTACATTATAACGAAATCATCTGTTTGGATCTCTATATACTCATAGTCTCACACCTTTAGCAGTTTAGACTTTAGAGTACAACTCTGCCCCAATGAATCATTCATTACGTCACGGATATTATTATATTTCAATTTCTTATTGTTTTAATTTATATAAACAAATCTTATTTATATTGTAAATATGTCTCTTTATTGTATTAACATAAAATCCTATCTTATTATTTTACAAACGTCGTATTACTTATTTAAAAATGAATTCTCTCAATTTGAAAAAGTAAAAAATATGCAATGTACATTACCTATACCAAAAATATTTCCCTATTTTGCATGATATAACTTCTGATATATCCTTACATTTCCGTACACTTGTTGTCCTAGTTTCTTAGGGCACCCAAAAAACGATTGATTCCTAACTATAAATCAAATCTCTTTCTCGTCCGTTATTTTTATGGATTCTTGTGAGACTTTTATCTCTGCAATCGGATGTTTAAGATTTGTTGGAATTCTCTCTATCCCTTTTTTAGAAACGAAGGAAGTCGATGCTTGAATATTCTTGGGTCGTTCTCCTTTAATACATGCTTCGACTACTAAACAAGGATCGGAATTAGAATTTAAGTTTTATGGAAGCAAGAAGTCGCTTGAGTGATTTTTAGAATCACGGTAGTATTCTTTTCAATAAATGGTAGTTCTATTTTTAAGCTTCGGTGGAAATATGAATGAAAACATATGGAAATATAATTGTTTGAGTTGTAATGTTCAATATGTTCTTAATATTTGGAGTTATTGCTCAATTCTTTTATTCTGCAACATTTGAGAGTGATGTATTTCGTGATATTCTCTTTCAGTATTTTTTTGTTTAAACATTTTCTTTATTAAAATGTTATAGACACTGCCAGTAATAAACTGGCAGTGACAAAACTATACAAATAATATATTATAGTATTGACAATATTACTTTTCGCAGCTAACAATATTATTTAAATGGTTATTATGTTTAAATGTATGTAAATATTTTATCAGCAACTGACTACAAAAGCACGAGGCAAATACAGAGAAACTTTACAATATAACTACCAAAGTAATAAATTATTCTGGTTCCTATGCAGCTTATAGTTAGAAACCACCATTTAAAAAATAATAATAATAATAATAATAAAAACTACGAGTAGAGTATATAGTGAAAGATCTACGAAAGCACTCATATCTGTGTATCTTTCGTTTGCATGCACGAAACAATCCCACTATTGCATGTATAAGGTCCCTAAGGCACTCTATATACACCTTTTACCTCTAAACATATACTAATAGTGGGATATATACAGAAAGAGAAAAATGCCGCATAAAGCAACATGATGTAATTATGGTTAATGTGGATGGTAAAATGATGGGTTATATCAGTGTTAAATAGTCTTTAATGAGCTTTGTATGTCATCGCTTCTGTTATTTACAACCCTTGTTTCATTAAAAACATTGATTTAGTTTAGGGTATCTCATCTTGGTTTAGTTTTTCAGCCAGAATGAAATTTTATTTTTTAGAAATGAAAAGCAGCGGTTCGTATTTCAGAGATTCATGTTAACTCTTTTTAATATAATGCAGTAGTATGATTGCAAGAGTATATGTTTTCTTTGAGTTATTGAGAGATGTATGAAAATAGATGTCAGAAATGTCCTTATAATTTTAAAGGAAGAAGTTTGAAATATAAATATGTAAGAAACCACTCAATTTAAAATTTTGCTGTTGTTAGACTATTGTCAGAGCTCAGAGGTGTTACTTGAATTTTCTGAATATATTATACATCACTTGGTTTTATATATATATATAAAAATACCAGTTACCATCAGAATTTATTTTGAAAGGAGAAATATTTGAAAAAAATATTGAACTTTAATATGCTCCAAAATGGTACATGAAATCGTAACAGTGTATATTATTTTGTTATAAAGTAACATAATGTAATACTGTATAATGTCATAATGTGATTACATACAGGTTATAACATTTTGCAACTCTCACAACAATCATGTAAATTATATATAACAGTGTTGACAGCATATAAAATAGTTCAATATGTTCCTGCCCAAAAACATAGTTGATATGATGATAAAATGATAATACTCTGAATATACAATATTGCTATCAAATCAAAATAACACTAACTCTAATGAACAGATTACAATTCTGTACATACACTATATAACACAATGTTGATTTCAGTATTTGAATAACATTTGGCATTGTCCATGCAATAAATATCATGAAATGTGTGCCAGAATCCAGCAATACTTTTATAATTACATATCTGTTGTATTTCGTAATTACTTCCAGTTTTAATTTCTTGCACAATGTGTATAGAACAAAAGAGACTTTCATGTATTTTGTAATTCTTATTTATACTCATTAAAGTTAGTCCTCTTTTGTTGTAAATTCTTTGTAGCAAACATTTCTTTTTAACTCCTTAATTGCTATCTGCATTTACATCTTAACAATGTAAGGTATAATAAAACGTTAGAGAAACAAGTACTTCTTTTGAACCTCTCTGGTCCAACAAATACCACTTTTATAAAGTTGATATTATCATAACTACAACGAATGAAAGGGGAAATTGTTCCCTCTTTTCTACTCTAGTTATTCCATAAAAGAGATTTTTTGGAGTTTCCTCTCTCTGTATTTTGACAAGGAGTCTATCTGTACCATTGTTTTTCAAGCTGTTTGTTCTACTCCTGGGTAATATGTATCAACTCCCGAAGGATTTTGCATGATTGCGCAATCTGGCAGATAAATTGGCAGAATTATGAGTGTGTACGTGCCGTCCATGTCAGAAAAGATTATTAATCCGTACTCCGTGCGAGCTTATCTTCATTCGGTCCACTTTGTCTTTACATTTCAAATGGGAAAAATAATATATTTTTTTCGTTTTTTGTGAACTGGTTGTGTAAGTGGATGTAATGGCTGTTTAAGTACTTGTAATGTTGTGGCGGAATACATTTTACAGATGGATTTGTTTTAATGTTAAATCAAAATATTCCCACTAAGTAACTTTTTTGTTATACAAATAACGTAAAGAAGCTGTAGTAGCTGTAGCTGTATAGTTCTACATAACTTTTAATAACAATACACTTTTACTTGTGACATGTTTCGATTGCAGAATAATCATTTGAATACAAAATCAGGTATCGCTTTATTGAGACTCCGTATTTACCATTTTCTTACTGGTATTCAAATATAATTTGAAATCGAAAACAAAGGCACTGATTTATCAATTTCATATTCTACAATTCAAAACTTGTCAAAAGTAAAAGTAGATTTTTAAGTGCCTCAGTCGGTAGAAAAAGGTCTAAAAATATACGTCTAGATGAAACAGTGGTATTAGGTGTCATGTTTTTCAGAGTGCTACTACTTATTGCAAGAAGAGTCAATTTCAATAAAGTGTTAATGAATCTTTCTGCTGATGAATGAGGATACTGTGATTTATAGGCAGCCATCTGTTTCTTTTAATACGAAGTATAAAAATTAGCTGCTGCTGATAATCACTGTTATCCTGTAATATAAATCAATAAATATATTGGTAAACTAAAAGAAACAAAACTTCTCTCTTTTGATATATGAAAAACTAACACAATAAATTCCTATATATACTCTTGAGTAAAGCACATAATCTGCTTCTTGCAAATGCTCAATTCAATTGATTTGTGTGTAAAGTTGAATTGATTTTCTACTTCATCTGACTTGTTTGAAATCTAATTAAATTTCTTTACTTCGTCTAGCGGTCCACACATTTTGATCTTGATGGCTTCACAGATTTTAATATGAGAGAATATTTCATGCAAATTACTTACTAATGAGATTATATTTCTTCCTTTTCGAACTTCAGAATGGATGCTATTTGTCTCGTATAAGAAGTCCTCAACTTTGAATGGAGTAATTATATTACAATTAATAATTATATATCTATTCCTCTTTGGTATTGTCTGTACGAGGGGTTATAGTAAAGCACTGGATTAATTTTCTACTTGATTACCTTTCTTGAGGTTCTTCGATTAGGTATAGGGAATTTTGGACAGTATAAATTAATGTAAAGTCTGAATGTTTAGTTTTTAACCTATTAAAAGACAACAGTATTTTTATGATATTCAAAACCCAACCTCTTTAAAAAGTAAACCATCAGATTATAATATTCCTGAGGTAAAAACCTAATAGAGTGGAAAAGCAACCACATTACCACAATTCCGCCAAATGCTGACAACAGTTATATGGAAAATGGAAAAGAGCTTCCTTTGCTCCTACCCACATATATGCCATTATTAGAATACCATGTTGAATGACTCAAGAGTTAGATGTAGACACTAAAGCACAAAAAATAAAACATCCTTATTAATTTTCAATTTCTTCCACCCCCTCATATCCCATCAAATGAATGTCATTAACAAACAGGTATCATCTTCAGTGGAAGTCATAGTATCTCTCTAACACTTCTCTTAGCGCTTGCACGACTCCAGCAAACTCTATGAATTAGTATTGTCGGAGAACTTGTTAGTTTTCTCACTTGAAAAGGGGAGTTTGCTGATTCTGTTGCCTCGAATCAATTAACTGCCTGAGGTCTTCGTATCATGCCTATTGTATGTACTATATAGCACCTCAATGCTTCACTATGCCAATGAGCTTAAGGAAACTTTTTGCCTTTCTATGTACTCGGCAGTTGGTGCTTGAGAAGGCAAAATAACAATAGGCTTTAGTGATGTATATATTACCAAAACTTTCTCTTCGTGTTTCAAACAAATTATTTCAAATAGAGTAAATACAATGGCGAAAAGTTGTGTGTAGTTATTATTATTTTTTGCTTAATACCTTTAAATATGTTTTGGTACATGTTAAAGTATAGTTTAAGTGGGGAAATTTTGTTGCTCCATTCTACACCAAAAAAGAAAGGTGAAATAACGTGATATTTTTGTCGTTAGTAACGATGAATCTGAAAGTATGCATAATTTTTTTTTAGTTTCTTCTGATGAAATGTAAAATGACTTTTAAATTAGTTGCTTGCTAACTTTACAGTGCAAACCATGATTTAAAGAAAAATATGTTGTCTAGATCAGGAGATTACGAAGAAAATCAGTGTATTATTCAACGGGTTCAGAAACTTTCTGGAAAATGGTTTTCTTGCTATTCAACTTCCTAGGAAAAATCTAATAAGATTAAACGGCATCAAAAATCTAAAGCCTTTATTAAATAGTAGAGGTTAATTTACAACAATATTTTTCCTTCCATACCATAAAATTAAAGTATCATGTTATATTGACATAAAATTTTATATATGCACAATATGAGTGTCATTGACTTTCTAGTAAAATAAAGCAATTTCCTTAACAATCGTTCCCGAATAACTAGTTATGACAATATAATCCATTTTACTGCTAAAGAGTGATGCCCTTTGTCTCTTCAGGAAAGATTTATAGCCCTCAGAGACAAGAGAGATGAGTAGTAGTTTGTGATGTAGTTGGAAGCATTCGAGATTCTTGTCAGTGATGTTGTTTTGCAATAATGTTTTACCCCAAAGTAGGAAAGTTCACTAATAAAGTTTTCCACTCATATAACTTTCATGGATCATATCATTTTACATGATGTCATTCGACACAACTTTTTTTCGCTTATTTATTTTTTAAATGAGGCAGAAGACTCATCACTGTCTTTCAAAGAAGACGTTTCTTTAAAAATTGGTTTTCTTATATATTTTTTTTCTCTTGAGGAAATGATATTTGTTTTATTGCTCTTTCTTTCTAAAAAGTTTTCCATGTTTTAGGTAAATTGCACCAGCGAATAAGATTATTTTTCCTTTTTGGGGTAATATGAGGAACTTAAAATGTGCTCATTATATGGTTTATTGTTTTTGTTCGTGTCTTTCTAAATTGATCTTTACGAAAAAGGGATTGCACCAGTAAAAAAGAAAATAGAGGGAAAATAGAAAAACACAGGGTTTGTATGTAGCGCTATGGTTACTAGGAATTTCACTGTACCGATATCTTGGTTTATGTTCGATAGCAAAAAACAAAAAAAAGTTCTTTTACTTTTATATAATTACATTTGCATCCTGCCAGAACAACATCAATAAAAAGACGGAGATGTACAGTAGGTATTAAAAAAAATCCGAGATACTAAAAAAAATACGTACTTGAATAGCTTGACTTACGTCGTACTGTTAAATTGGATGACGAATGAAAATAACAAGACGTAGAAAACAAATAGTATGGGATTTTATTTTACCTTAGACACAATTGTACAACTGACTTTCTATATATTGCGAACTGACGAAAACTAAAATGTTGTATAAACTTTTTCATACATACAATACTTAGAGACAAATTTTCTATTCAAATTAAATGTATATAATTCATATTTCTACCGTAATTTAACAATACTGTTGGACATCCTTGGAAACACTGGTATAACAACATCATGCAATATATGTTGTCAATGTGGGAGGTTATAATTAACTCGGATTCTGTTTTTGCTCTTTTTATATATTGAAAGCATTGTTTAAACCCAATTAACAGCCTTTGTGCTTAATAGCATAATAGAATATATATAATATAATATTTTGTCACAATATTAAATTAAACTTATAATTCGATATATCCATCACTCATCAGCACGGAGACTTCAAAGTTTCAATCATATTGAATGCAGGTTTAGTATACTGTAATAATATTGTTTACTAACTTTACTGTTTATATAATGAAAGCAATTTCAATTTAATTCTTTAATAATTGCACGTATAGTTTCTACTTTATGACATAATTGGGTTTTTGAATGTTGATAATATTTTCATAATTGACTGAATAATAGATAACATTTCATTGTTCTCGTCTGCAATTTTGTAGCGGCATGACATAATGAGCATTATGATTTATCTATTCATCAAATAATTATATCAATTGGTTGTATTTTTGGCTATGTAATATATGATAATTTTAAAAACAAAAGTAACTAATTGAATTGAGTATAATTCGAAGCAAACAAGTAATAATAAATGAATAATTAAAAATACCGATTAAAATTTACCATTCAATAAATTTTAATAAAGTATTTTGTAATTTTAACGTAATGAAAAGAACAACACATTTATTTATCCGTGATTTATATATCTTTTACTCTATTTATCCACCAAATACACTTAGATCTTTCACGAGAGTAGATGATTTACTTTACTTAAAGTAAAGCAAATATTTAGAGACCAATAGTAAAGATACAGCCAGAAAGTAGATTGAGTGGATTCCTTTTGTTCTTTACAAACAAACTTGTACACTTTCTTCATTACACATAATGTTCTTTACAGGAAGGTGGGAAAGTGACGTTTAAACAGTACACTGTGTAAATGTATTTCAACTTATTTAGTTACATTTTCATTTTAAATGATTCATTAATCTTGAAACAGTAGTAATGGTTTCATTATATAACATTCGAAATAGTAAGACAGCAACGACTCACTTGGTGCACTGTGGACGGCTATTCCATTTGATTCAATTTGCATACTTTTTTTAATATGAATCGATTTACTCTGGAAATAGAAAGAACCACTTATATAATATTATAAATGAAATGTTTTTAACTGACTACTTTGCATTGGAAAGATAAATTAAGAAGAAGAAAAAGAAAAATTTATTTTTCCAATGCAAATCAGTCAGTTAAAACATTTCATTTATAATATATATTGTTCTTAATTAATTTTTCCAATTCAAAGTAGTTAGTTAAAACATTTCATTTATAATATACAGTCCTTTGCAAAGCTTCTGATAATTTAATTTAAAACATTTATATAATATTATTACCTTATATCACAAATTGTGACGGAGTTTCTGATTTCATCAAGCATCACGGCAACATTCCCTTACAGTATTCCTTATAAGTATCGTCATGCAATTTCGTCAACACCACAATCAACATTTACTTTTTCATGAATTCCAGAATTCTAGATATACCCACTGGAACACTGGGTTGTAAAACCTATATTACTTATACTGTACTATTTCCCAATATTTTAAGAGAATTCTTGAATTTGCTCCTCGCTGCACGTTTGAACAGTATTGAAACTTTTAGAAGGTAACAAAATGAATATTTTAAGCGTCTAATATTGAATCTTATGACGCAAAAATAATGTCAGGACTGTAATGTAATCCGATAATAAATCATCCTGAATAAAAGTATGTGGAACAAATATCACGAAGATCAGATATTTGCAACAGTAGAATTCTAGGTGAAAAGAAACATAAAAATGAAGCGTAAAAATCGATTTTATTATATACTATATTGAAGGAAGTTTTTGTCTGTAACAACAGTCAATGTCATTAATTTTTCACATATTTAACAGGCGGTACTGACATTAGCTTATATTAGAACGTGTTCAATTAACCTCTTAATGTCTCTATATTTCAAACACTAATTTATTCTGATTTTTAAATGCAACTGAATAATATCCAGCTCTAATTTCCATTTTTCAGAGTTATGTATAAGTATGAACAGTATGACAGAGTTTAGGCAGTATAGAAGCTTTAACCACTACAAAACCAACAGTATACATAGTTTATTATATTGTAAATTATAAACTGGTTATATACTGAAAGTTTATGTTTCATAGAGAGTAAATTAAGTTCGCATGTTTCACTAGAACAATTGATAGTTTGTTTTGTATAATTTTGAGATATATTTTAATATTATTTTGCCATGCACCTATTTTAAAATACTCTCTTATATATTAAATAGTTCTGCTTGGGTTTAACCACTTACTGAAACACAATATTTCTTCAGGACGTTTCGCCTTTATTAATGAAAATGCTTTTTCAAATGTACATAAAAACGAGTGAAAAATTTCAGTTATACAAACCAAAAATTATTCTTTGGAATAATTTTTGGTTTGTATAACTGAAATTTTTCACTCGTTTTTAATAGAAGAAAAAAAATGCCACTAATAACAAATTCGCTTTCTATTGATTTTTGAGTATTTTCGAAAATGAAAATTTTCAACAGAAACAGAACCTTGATAAATTCAAGATCATGTATCAGTGTTCCATTTCCAGATTTGAAACTGGCCCTGACAAACGTCATGGTGTGAAACATTTCCATAATATATTCCCACAAAGTTTATCAACACTACTGCACTTCGCTCTGAGGTTCACAACATGCTCTCAAAAGTTTGTTCTTATTATTTTGACGAATGAAGTACAAAGGCATCAAAACGAGATAGAGAAAATAGCGAAGCCTTATTCCTATTTTGATGCAAATTGAAAGGAAAGCTATCAGTCTTATATTCCAGCAATTGTCGAGATGCACAATAATATAATAATTTATGATAAAACACACCTGTTACCCGAATTTCGAGGGGATTTTGAGATTCGTTGATAGAAAGTTTCCTTTATTGTTTTGTACGAACAGTAACAGATGATGCATTCATTATTATTATTGTTATTATTCACAATTATTATTGTATCATTTTGACGGGTATAATTCAAATTGTTTTGAAACTGTTGATGGTTATAGTTCTCAACGAAGTTTCTAGATTTGAATATTTGTAGTATCACACCGTAACTTTTCGATGCATGAATTATTCTTAAATTGCTATCTACACATATAAAGTTAAAATCGTTTTCATAGCTTCATTAGGAAATATAATTCTGTTACAATTACTGAAGAGAGACTTATCGTGTTTAGAAGATACAGTATTACGACATATTTACGTCGTATTTAATAGTAAAGGAAGATCTTACTTGAAAGAGAATTAATATTGCTACTTCCTCGTCCTCATCCTCATTCATAATTCTTATTTTAGACTCGCTTCTCAACAAGTTTTGAGATAGTACAGTATCTTTCATAATACATGCACTGAAATCTAAGTACCCAAACTCAAATCTTAAAATCAAGTTAGATTTTATTTATAGATACTCTGAAGATTTTAACACTTTATGATGATCAGATTATTGCAATTTTCCTCTGATAAAATATTATTCAATGTTGATGTAGTATCTACCTAGATTGAGTAGAATTATACAGCCAATGCATCTCGTATCTTTTCATTTAAATTTTCTTATTTTAAGGCATTGAAGCAAACATATATTTTCCAATGCATCTCGTATCTTTTCATATAAATTTTCTTAATTTAAGCAAACATATAGTTAAATTTGTTTAGACAAGGAATATACATTAAACTCATACATTTAAAATTATATTTTGTGGCACTATGCAAAATTTTGAAAATAAATTCAGCAGAAGCCGGTAGAAGCTCATGAAACATTTTCCCATCCAATGGAAAATCCCCGAAACCACGATCAGTTTCAACACAGCTGCTTGCAAGAGTGGTTTATTTCTCACATGAAGTGACCTTTAATTAACCAATAGCATAATTACTTCCCGTGTTTTCCCACAAATGAAGCGAATTAAACGAATTCATTCCAGCAGCTCTACACAAAACCAACACAAAATAGGTTATTGGATTCAACACTAAATTCTTTTAGTGTTCTTTTATTTCAAGCCGACAAAGGTCCCTTGCGGAATTTTCTGTGGTTTTATAAACTTCTCTTTGTCCAGTTCAGTTCTATACTGTAAAGCATTGGCGAAAAAGAAAGAAAAAGTTAGAGCGAAAGAAAAGTTTTTTTTTAGAAATAGTGTGAGAACAAACAGTATAAAACGGACCTAAGAAGAAGTTTTTGTTGGTGTTTGGAGAATTCTTGAAGGAATTTACTCACAAACTCGATTTTTAGGGTTGAAAAGTGGTGGTGGGTTTAATTTTTTACGATACTTTGAGAAACGAGTAGTAGAGCATTTCAGGAAACGTTGAGAAAAGACCAGAATAATTCAGATGATTTCTCTATTTGCGCTAACTTTCTTTAGATTTTGCATTTTTTAACTCCGATATTCGATAACGCAGCTAAACGAGTATGTTTTGAACTTCAGATTTTGGAAGTACAGAAGGAACGGCAGAAATTAGTTAAATAATATACTGTATCTTCTGTCAAGAATCAAATACTTTGAAATTATTTATATAGTTTACCA
>JAQIWE010001824.1:0-14608 GCA_034698565.1 Campodea plusiochaeta
AACATCATGCACAGGAAAAGTTGTATTTTTAATTATAGAGTGATTTTCCTATATTTCACGTGCTTTCTATACCCCATTTTGCATTAGCTTTTTTGCATTAGCTTTTCGCGCAATTGGCGAATTAATGACTGATTTCATTTAATATTGGTTAAGCTTATTATGTGCATACTTTAATACAGCACATGAATTACGCTATGTCATGATAAGAAACGATCGTCACTGAACTGACAAAACCATGTACGAGGAAAAACTTCTCCAATTATACATTCTACGATATTAGCAATTAAGCTGGTATTAGAAATGTAATACCTTCTAACATAAATAAAGTGAATACCCAAATCCTACAAGAATTTAATTTAGAAATCACGAATCCTTTCTTCCTTCCAGCAGAAAGTGAAGTTCAAGAGAAGTATATCACTTAAATGGTCTAAAAGTTTTCTGGTGCTATAAATGCCACTGCTAAATATATCTTCTAAAAGTTCGCCTTTAGGAAACTATGACACTATTTCATCGGATGGCTTTAATATATGTATATACGTACTTCTATTCAAGTGAGCTCTCTAACAAACACTCTATATATATACCTACCAACCTACCACTTCCAATGCAAATCATCTGGAACACTATTCAGATTAAAAGGAGTAGAGGGAAGTGTCATAGATATCTTCATAAAAAGTAATCGACTACGAAATAGTGAGAGAATTATTTAGTATTGAAATAATGTAAGACTAAGTTACTATTAAAAAATATGTAATCTATGTTATGAATATGGTGTGTAAAGAGATTTGACTATATGGTGAATGTGTAAGATACACGCAGCATTCAATTTACTGAACTAACAATTAGTGTTCCTATCGATACGATGGAAATATCGTCGATATCGATATATCGTTACGATATTTAATTTTTCAATACGATATTTGAAATGTTGATATCGATATTTGGCTGTCGATAAGATATATCGATATCGTAGGAACACTAGTAACAATTATATTTGGTATTCTTTACAGGTACAAATATCATGTTAGTGTTTTACAACTACATTTGTATCTAAAGCTTGCTTACTGTAAAGGGACCGTATAATGAGAGTGCTGAATGGCTGAAAAAAAGAACTATAAAACCACAGATTTAAACCTACTTTTCTGTATACTCCATCAGTCATTCCGGAGGAGCTATCTCTATGTCATGATACAAAGGATAATTCTGCTTTTTGAGAGATATTCGAAGCTTTTCAAACACTACTACACTGTAATAATGTTAATAGTATAATTCATTAGAGTAATAGTTATATTTATATTCCCTAAACGTTTTTTTAATGATACAAGATGTAATTAACATCACTGGTAAACGAGAGCTTAGGCCTATAATACCAGTTCCAGACAGTTAGGTGTGTCTTACATCCTGGACGTTTCACGTATTATGGATTACATTAAATTAGATTACCATAATTTTGTATGTATATATTTTTGTATTCTGAACTGAAGTAAACGTATGTAGATTTCAAACGTCATGGAAAGGAATCTCCCGTCAGGTATGAAACAATAAATTTATCATAATGTATTTTATTAGATTAACATTTTCACAGATTCCTTTTTTAGTCCATTTTGAGTTTCTCTTATTCTTAATACCAAAATTGAAAACAAGGGATGTACTACCACCCATTACGGCAGGGAAATACATAAGTTATAAGACTTCTGGATGTTTTTGATTTTTGAACATCCCTTATACAGTATTTTTGATTTTACGACAAATAAAAACTGATTTGTGAAGCTATAAACTACAATTTATGGAGGTAATAACGACAGGAATTCAATATTTAGGTCAGCAAACAATACATTTAGGAAATCCTCATAATATGAATGTAAAGAAATACCTTTACGTTTCGGTTTTTTAAAGTTTAAGTGTATTTTCAATTTTTTGAAAGAACATAATGTAAAGCATATAAAAGTAGTAGTTTGAATTACGTTTTGTTAAGTTGCATGTTTTTGAAGAAATAAAAATCATCCAATGTCGTTTTCGTAATCGTTAACTATTTCAAAAGATAATGTTTAACTTACTGACCAATATTATTCCAAAATAGATAATATCCAAAATATTACCGTAATAAATACACCTCATTATAGTTGCTAAACCACCTCTGTTCAGACACACCCCTTCCCCCAATCTCTCTGCAATACTCTCTCACTGTTGGCAAATATAGATAATAACATGCTTCCGACTTGGTTTTGTTCCTGATCAGACATTTCCACGACAAGTATTGGGATTTTATACAGATTTACGATACAATAGGAAGGAGAGAGTTTAGTTATTACTTGGGATACTTTGGAGCTATTGAAATTTGGCAGTATGTTGCCACTAGCTGTAGTATATATAATACGTTAGCTTATTGCAATGTATGGAAATGTTCGATTTTATCTTGAATGAATGTACTGTTCGCTGTTGTTGAAATGTGGAATGGTTTATATGGAAATTATGTATTTTATGAATGATGAATAATGTTGTCTTCAGAATTCTGTATTTAGAGAAGTGCTAAGTGAGAAATTTATTATTTTTTCTGTTTGAAGATTGGACTCCTTTTGCTATATTGTTGTAGTTATATCTGAGTATATGTGGTATACATTATAAAATTGATGATGATGATGAGTTCATACGGTAGAGAAGTTATTTTGATATTGTTTAAAATTTGGAAATCGAAATAGCAAAAATTATAATAAAATTCTGCAGTTCCATCAGTTCTTTAATTTATACTGAAACTGTGAAGTACGGCTGTTTACTTTTCATTTAGATTTAGTTTTCCGATACTTTTTCCATTTCATAAATTACATCAGGATTTTAGAATAAAATAAGGTAATAACATAAATATAAGCATAAAATTAACAGGTATAGTTAAAATTGATTAAGCTATCTACTACAGGTCTACGCAGTTGAATGTTATTTAAGTTAACAGATGTTATTACTGCTAGTTTCGGCATCAGTCAAGAACTCTCAGCAGACCTTAAAATTAATAGATGTTAAATATATT
The DNA here is from genome assembly GCA_034698565.1 of Campodea plusiochaeta. Taxonomy (NCBI): domain Eukaryota; kingdom Metazoa; phylum Arthropoda; class Diplura; order Rhabdura; family Campodeidae; genus Campodea; species Campodea plusiochaeta. The sequence goes on from JAQIWE010001824.1 coordinate 3,023, forward strand.
TTGTTGCGACGAACCAACAAACCCATTTTTAATTGCACTTCATCTGTAGCTTAGCTAATGTGCAGCATATAAATTATTATTTCAAATTCACATTGAAGGTTCGTCTCAGTTGTACACTGACATTTAGGTTTATAATCTGCACATCAAAAGTATCTTACTCCTGCATAAATAGATGCTTGTCAGGTACAAAACAGACACAATTATAATAATCAACTTTTGTAATTTTGTCAAAGTTTTTTGTTGATTTCTTCCATTTCTATATACCCGTTTGAACACGAAAAGCAATGGTTTGCTCTACTTTAAAATTATTTATTCTTCTCTCTTCTTATCAAACTTTTGCTCCTGTTTCATTCAGTTATTAAAATTCATTACGGCTAATCTGGGCGTAAAAAGTTTATTCTGTACTACATTTTTTCTCTTTCTAAGCTGCATAAAGCAGAGAATGACACGTTCGAGTAATTTGCGAATTCCGCGTCTCGTTCTCGCGGTTTTCTTTTTTCTTTTTCCTTGCAAAAGTGAATTTGATGCAAAGTTGAACTTGATGAGGTAGATTTTCTTTCTTTCTTTTTTTATTACTATGCCAGGAAGATAAAGGAATTACAGGAAGATGGTGAAATATTGTTGTTCATATTTCTGACATTTTTGAAGAGAAACAGAATTTCTTTTTCTGTTGAAAACTAAGAAAACATTTATTATTTACCTATACAATATTTGAGAAATGAGGGGTTGTACTTTCTTTATTTATGCTATAAATCTTAATCAGTCAGATATACAGTTTTAGTATTTCCGCTAAATGACAATGTATTGCAAACAAATAACATCAGTTAAGGTAATATTTAATTACTGTAACTTACTGTGCCGAAAATCACATTCAAAACCAAGATTTGAATTTTACACAAACCATTGAGGCATCGATGCTTCTGATTCAATATCTGTAAGACACCCGTTGATGAACTTATAAAGGAATTGTTTAGAAAATATATTGATTACTGTAACATAAAAGTATGCGTATAAAAATATCGGTGCATAAAATAAGAACAATCATGGCTAAACTCGTTAAAAAAATTGATCCAAATATGTAATAAAAAATAATACGTCACCATATTCGTATATATCATAATACAGTTTCAAATATTTGATCACAATAGTAAATTATATTTTAATGCTCACATCAGCGTTAATTCTTAATTGCTATACACATTACATAATTTGCCGGTAGATGGCTTAGGTAAATCTACTATGACAACATATTCTTAATATAAAGAGCCATATGCTTTTGTTCAAAATATTATTTCATTTTTATATCAATACGTGTATCAATATCAATATTCAGATGTAATTTCCCTTAAATATGAATACTTCGTGAACTATTCTTTAATTACAATGTATTAAATAATATAAAACCTGCTTTTCTTAGAGATATAGAATTAATGCATCAAGTTTCAGATAACAAGATAACAAACTCGCTTAAGATGTTTCTGTTAAATATTTGTAAGCAGCATATACACACCTTCTGGTGAACAAAGCAGTTGAATAAGAATGTATATAATATTGTATTATAAAGTAAGTGAGTTTGGTTATTAACATTAGAAAGTGTATAAGTTGCTGTTACTGAATTATTTGTATCTGTCATCTTAAGAACTTTATATTCTAATTAATTAACGAATAACAAAAATTCCATATACTTTTTCATCAGTGGATGCCCTTACTTTAACCTCAAATCGAAAAATAAATTAACAACAAAAATATTATTTTCTTAGCATGACACTGGTTATGCCAAGGTCACGTATTTGAGTCCATCTCGAACTGAAAATTTTCTTGTTCTATATTTTTCTAGTAAAGAAGTTAATTAATACAATGTCATTTCATTTATATCTCCTATCATTTACAAGCTCTGATAATAATTTAAAAATACGAAGATTGTAAAGGTTAAGCTGTAAATTCAAGTATTCAGCTCCCTATAGTTTATGGTCATGGCTGTCGATGTATTCCTGAACATAATTATCCTGTCTCTGGCATAAAAAATCAAATACGAGCGTATTACTGTACCTTATCTTTATTATGAACATGAACTTTGACCTAATTAAAATAATTTGCACTGATGAACTAATTTTGAACAATAGAATTTCCTATCATCGCAACTGCACATGCGAAATTAATATTACCATAAAATAATGTCTCCGCTTTTAAAAACAATTTTATTTCCAAACCCACCTCATGGGTAAGGAAAAGTACAAAGCCCTCCAGTACTTTTGAGCTACCGTCTCTATACCAGCATGTGGATATTTGGTTTAGTTCCTACATACGTATAAGTACGTACGTATATATACCTCTTCTATATATAAGTACGTAAGTTGATAACATCGAATAGAGATCTTGTGGAAAAGGGATTGAAATGTAGTGCTTGCTGGTGAAAATTGGCTTTGAGAAGTCCTTCCTATACCTTCTTGCATGAATGGTTAGAAGAAAGTGCTGCGGAAGGAACTTATTTGCATCTCTCAAAGGAAAGGAAAGGAAAATTTTCTACAGGAAACCTCACTGGTTACACCAAGATTTACAAGATTACGAGTATTCTCTCAGTTTTTAGCGGTATTATGCTTTTTCTCTTAAAATGTTACCAGCAATGTGGAAAGATCCGTGTTTGTGATGGTAGAGTGCTTTTGCTGTATCGATTCTCAGAACGATGGTAATGTGAAATACCATATTTTTCTTTCTATAATACAATGTTTTTTGTTTCGTAACCAGAAAATTTTTTCTCGACATCATGCGATACAGTCACACAGACATAATGTTACGGTGTTTTCTTTTGGATATGAAATGAGTTCAGAAAAATAATTTATTGTATTCTGTTTCTCAACTTTTTTCCTGCTGTTCCTGTCCAGGTTCCTGTGCTTTTAAAGAAATTGAAACTTATTTCATCTGACATAAAATCAGATGAAATAAGTGTCAAGTTTCATTGAGATGGTATTAACAGAGAAGTGCCAATGCACAATTACTTTATTCTGACTACATACAAAACTTCCTTTTCCAACAGAAAAAGAAAAGACCGTGGTTATACTATATTATCACAAAAAGTGACTATTGGCATTAACTGTCAGCCAATAACCTCCAAATGCGATAATAGAAAGTCCTCTACACACCTTCCCCAATTCCAAACAGAAAAGTCTTTTTGCCATTTGACAGTTGTGACGTGATTGGAGTATTTGTAAGAGGAAACACGTGTCGCCGACTCATCGGATAACCAAAACTTCACTGTACTTTCATTCCAGTACAAAATGGACAACCAAAGAAAAGTAGCTCTTCAGTGCCGTGCAAAGAATATTAGCTTCATCCAACAAATACGAAGGTTGATCAATGTGGACTCGAGTTAATTATATTCAGGTTGTTCATTCTTTCATATTAGTGTTTTTGGTGAAAAGTAATACATTTAGGGTTCGAGTCGCGTAGTTGACGCTATTCAAATGTAAATTATGTAATGTAATCACTAAATTATCACTAGCTTTGTGCCAAAACGCAGTTGATATTCGTCCGTTCAAGCAATTTATAATATAATTATTCGTGTTATTTTGATCAATGAAATTTACCTACTGAAACAAAATAATACTAATAGTAATAAAATAAGATTATTATAATAAATAAATCGTGTTGATGAAAAGTAACCATTTCAACACCTTTCGATATCATAGAAATTTAACCATTTGTTTTCATTTTTACATAATGTAGTGAACAACCACATTTATTTCGTAAAAGGTGAGAATTTCATAAGCATACTAACACACTTGATATGTGGAAATAATCATGTCGTCAAATATTATGTTATTTTTATAGACAATCCACTGCAAACAACACCTTTCGTATTAGACCGCAGGCCAACTGCTGTAGTCCATGCCTTTTTCCGCATCTTCGTATAGAGCAATATCATCTGTATCCCCATGGTATGACCCATTCTTCTGAACCATCTGGGAGTAAGGTGTATAGTGTAGTATCAGGAGGAAAGGAGTGAGTGAAGGTTTCATCTCCGGCCATTTTATTGTTCCCACTTTGATGGAAGGAGAATGTTGGGAGTGGAACTGCTCCTCAAGAAATTTACGAGACGTGTATTTTCACAGATAACGAGAGACACTGAAGAAAAAGGGATAGAAGAGCTTTCAAAATCATCTCACTTTCATTCTTCAGCTGAAGATGGACACAGCTACTATCTACACACACTACACTCACAACAAAAAGGTGCTCTACTTGGAAAGTATACTAAAACGCTGTCAAGAAAGCATCTTTACTAGCTACAAAATTTACTACCTTTTTCCAAGAGAGGTGAATTTTTTGACCTTTTCATCAAAATATGCATTAAAGTTGAAAGCATCGGGTCATTGAAACAAAAGTATGTATAGGAAGTGAATTATGAAATAGGTGTTGAGGGAGTTGTTTTCAGGAGGGATCTCAGATGGATTTTTCAACTCAGTGAGTGAAAAGTAAAAGGTATACTTTAACAATTTTTCACTGACTCTCACCCCTCTCTACTTGAATCAAGGCATCATTTCTTAGTGATTGAATGTGTGATTTCAACAGTGCGTTATTTTAATTTTATACTGTGTGATATTCGGAAAATAATATGTCTCGTCTTTTCTGAAATTCTTATTCAATAATATCAACATTCTGTAGTATCTGTACACATAGAATATAACTTCCATTTTATTGTATACTGTATTAAATGTGGTGAAAACTTTGAGTAATAATTTTATGTGAAATTTCATTTTCTAAGGAACTGTTAGACTTGAATGCTTCTTTCATTTGTGTCAGAGCAGAAGAAAATATGTAACGTAGTTACCTTTTATTAAAAGAAATTAATTTAGAATGGAAAAGTACTGGAAGTATTGTTTATATATCCAAAAGAAAGCAGAAAGAAGATATACCATTTTGTCTTGCTATTATAATATCATATTTCTTTCTAGCAATATTTTACATTTGTAATATAATCTTCTGTAAACTTGCAAAAAAAAGTTCATTAATAATTTACAGTAGAAATTGCTTTTATGGAAAGTTATCAAAAAGTCATTTTAAAAATTGCTGAAGAGAAACATGTACCAACAACCCTAAACACCCTATATTTTTACGATTATCCATCTTATTTGGGACTTATTTCGTGAGCTAATTGTCAGGAAAAGAAAAAAGAAAAAGACAGCCAATAAGAGAATCGAAATGACATACAGAATAATAAACGCCAATTTCCTAATGGTAGAAGAGACAGAAGAAAATTACAGTTGCGTGTTTTAGTGGTGTTCAGAAGCCTCAAACTGCTGTTTTCTCATACGATAAAAAAAGAGGAAACGTTCGCTCGCGTTCTTGTATGTTTTATCGTCTTGTTTGACAGGTAATACAAGAGTTTGCTAAGAAAGTTTGTTGAGGTTTATAATGAAGAATGTAAATCATGCTGTCTTGCTGAGGATCATGCAGATGCGAGAGTAACGTTAGAAGAACGGATACAATTCTCTTCTACCTTCCATTTTTCTATCTTTACCTCCTGGAGAGACAGTGATGTTCAAATAAATTCTGACAGATTCATGATTTAGGTATTGGAGTACATCCTTCAAGAAAGGATGCATACTCTGCACTTACTGGAGTGGTGTGAAGATTCGGGATTGTGGTTTGAAGTGTGGGAAGTCGGTGAGGCGATTGTGCACTGGCTGGATGACCATTGTAATGTCCGACAGTGTTTTGTTGAAATTACAAAGATTAAAATATTGTAAAATGAATTGAACAAAGTGTAAGTAGGCAAATCTATGTAAGAATATTAACGATTTTATTAATTGTTTCTTTTTACTATTTTTGTAATTTTTCTACCTGACTCTTTCCGCTTTCCACACATACACACAGATCCCCTCATTAGAAATTACTAGTTTTTAAGAATAAAAACCAAATTAGCTATAACTTAGGTTTGTGACCTGTGCGATTACAAATTCATATATTTACATAATTGAGAATTTCTCAGTCTTAACCTATTACTTTTGATAATAATATTGAGATTTTGATATTGATCTGGTAAACGGTAAACAATATGAAATACAGTCAGTTGAACCTATACTCTTTTATTGCCTATAGAGAAACCACAAAGTAGATTTCAAGTACATTGTTATTCTCTTTGATGAGATGTTTTCTATTAGGGAATTAATAATGTACTTTAGTATATTATTACCTCATTTATATTATAGTGCAAATATAATATGGTATATATCGTATAATATGGTATTGAACGTGTAAATATGTACTATGAGTAATACCCTAACCTGTTTATTATTAGAAAATAACTATGGAATCAAGCTGGATTCATCTATAATATAAATACTGTACATTGTTTATTTTTACGATTTTCGTGAACATCGATCTAAATATTGAATAATTTGCTGAAGCAAAATAACAGTTATATCTTATTGTTAAATTTAATATCAATTTACGAGAATCCTAAGACCAAGAAGTTAAATATTTTAGCTCATGAAAAGAAGAAAAAATAGTTCAGCATTATTATTTTTCTCAGCTGATGGAAACTAAATGATACAAAAAGTACTTGTATGCCTATTATCCAATATTATATTTTTATTTTAACAAAGTATATAATGCATTAAGGATAGGGCAAAATGTGATTTGATATTCCATACAATAGTCAAGGACTGAATACATTATCAACCTTATAGAATCAAAACCCCTAATGCTTTTAAACTGAACCTTTATGTATGTATGAGCTGATTTGTTCATGGTTTTATATAACACAAAATTAAACGCTGCGATGGTAGAACGTGGTAGTTGTTATGTGTATTGAATATAAATATACTGTATAATGTTTTATTTTCAATTTAATATTGTTTTTATGAACATGTGAATAACTTACGAACATGAAAGGACAATGCATTTGAGTCTTAAAATATTCTGCTTGAAATATGCGAAGAATGTACAGTTCGAGGATATTTTTTTTTGTTCAGTTTTGTTTTTAATATTATTCTTTGTATTTTTTTAATGTTTGAAAAATAGTGGTTCAAATGGGCCAAACCAGTTTTTAGATACAGCATCCTAAGTTTGACAGTTTATTAAGAGAAGAAATCGGAGTAGCTACAACATTCAAAATTTTGTTCCATACGTGTAAGTTGGGAGTGATGAACAACATCAAAAAATAGACAAATTGGTCAAGATTTTTTTAGTAGCTAATAAGTTTAAAATTTTTAATTAGTTATTATTTTAAACATACTGATTAAAAATTATTTTCAAACATACTTCTGTTTCCAAATTGTCATTTCTACTGTGATGGTATTAATTTTGTTCGAAAGGTGAAAAAAATTATCTTTTTTTTTTAAGATTGTACATGAAATGAGACAGTGTAAAGTTCATACACTCCCATTATCAGATCATTTTCGTCTATTCTTAATTCCAAATTGTTATTGTTAGACAGTCCAATCATCAGTTCTCAAGACAGAGGACCAATTTTTTTTTTCTTTTTCGAGTTTAATTGTAGAAATTGAAAACGTGTTTTATCCTATCACAGTAGGTTGACATATTAAAACAAAATAAAATATGAAAATATTTATTCCTTTTTTTTCGATATCATATTGTTAAAAAATTAGGTTGCAAAATGCAGCAATAAAATTTCATCCACGTGTCAGTATAAAAAGTTGAGCAGTGTTTCCTTTTCCAATCGAATTTGTAGATATCAGAGATTGGTGTTCAAAAAAGCTGAACACCAAAAATGTGATTGTTGAACCCATACAATAGAAAACTAACAATACATACTATAAACACCAATCAGAAGGTACAATCACATCCTGTCACTTCCAACACACAAGAAAAAAGAAAGACTGAGAAAGAGAAATATCAGACATTGCGTCACTGACTGTCAAACTATACCATAACACTACAGCATGAAAGAAAGCTAAACTCTAGGTAGTGTAGGTACAAAAATCTCTTACTTGGGTCGGGTGTATTTGAACCCAGAATAATATATCCATTTCCAAGATCTTTGAAGTCGATAAAGATGGGCTTCTTTAAAAATAATGTTATCTGGATATGAGTACTAATAATATTTTTTAATAATCAAAAATGAAAAAGAAAAAAATGTTCATGACCAAAGTGACGGAAAATGACCTCTTGGGTACAAATAATTTTCATTCTTTCTTTCTTGGCAACTTTGATGTTGTAACTAAAATGAGACCATGGAAAATAGATCGTATACTCTGTCAAATTAAGTTCTTAATGTCGTTTATAAAATTTTGAGCATTTTGAATAATACAGCTGTGTGTACAGTTTATTTCCTTTTGAAATTACAGACTATAATTATTAAAATACGATAGGGAACTTATACATGCTGAACAATGATTGATTACCGAACAATGAAATATCTTCTGATTTCGATATTAATTATGCTCCTCATCATATTTCTGTTCAATATTACATTTTCGCATTAATATTAAATTAATTAAATTTATGACTATAATCATGCTCAAAATTAGAATGCAATATTTATTTCAACAGAAATGCAAATTTTTAAGAAATTCCATTGGTAGTTCCCTGAAGCCTTGTGGGTCTCCTAATACTGTTCTTAGAGTAGTAGAGTAGGAAAGTTGAGTGTGAAGAAGGATTATATTGAGGATATGTTGTATGAGGTGTCAAGGGAAATTCCAGTATGCTGTTAAGCTCCAAGAAGCTCATGAGAGACAGAGGGGAGAGCTTGATAGAGAAGTTGGATATAGAGAAACCAACAGAGCTTCGTCGTGACACTTACAAAACAGATGCGGAAAGGTTTAATGTTCCGGAACATTTGATGAAACCTATTTTACTTCTACATCAACAATATTTCACATTTGCCCAAGGAACTTATGGATTTGAGGCTTCAGAGAACTGATGATATATTGTTATATTTGCTGGTGTATCAGTTCATTTCTTTTTATTAATAATTGAGACATTCAACATTTTTAAAGATAGTTAAAATAAGCACATCACCAAACATTTTTCTATTCTATAATGATTATGTTATTATATATGTTAATTAACCTGCTATATATTATGTATCCAGGGATACATATTAATGTAATGATATTATGTATCTTTGTTGTATGCTTACAGAATGTGCTTACATTTGGATAATTAAATTAATATAACAATTATGCTGCATTGGAGAATAAGCTTATCGTTTGTGAAATTATAAAATCCACGTAGTAAATCTTTGAATTGGGTTTTCTAAATTTTCCTGACGAGTTTACAGAAGTAAACAAGTAATATAATCCTTCAGTTACAAAGATAATGTTATATTTTAATCAGTCATATAGTTACCCTCAGTGATTTAAAGCGGTGTTGCTATATACTTTTCTGTAGCTTCTTGTCTACACCACTGTTTCAGTAATTGACTTAAAGAGTAGTTCCCCAGTAATCTTGGTGAGCGTCACTTAAAAGAGAAGTAGTTAATGCACTACCAGATTGTTGCTAATGTTTCTTAGTAGAAAGCAATTTGCTACTAGATGCTGAAGCTTGTAGAATGAGTTGCTATTAAACTGCAATAAACAAGAATAAAAATTGACAAAACTTGGAAGTTTTACACAGTTATTGTAATATTCAACAGTGACGAACGATATTTCTAGAATTATTTTATCATTTGAAATTCGGCAGAATTATTCAGCAATCATTCTTTTTTTTAATTTGTCAGCGTAGTCTACAAAATCGAGTACAATAGTAATTTACGTCACTAGGCCGGAAAGTTAGCTATTACAGTATTATAGCACGAGTAAGATTTTCCGGACGAGCCGATAGGCGAGGCCGGAATTTCGAAACGAGTGCTATAATACTGTAATAGCTTTCCGGCCGAGTCACGTAACACGTTTTATTTCATTCTGGGCGGAAAATATATCAAATAAAAAAAAAATTAAATATGCTGTGAAATATTCGTTAGTTATTTGGGACTATAAACTTACAAACACTTTTTGTTTAACACAATATGAATTTAATATAAAAATAATGCCTCACTAACTTATTACAAATGAAGTATTTTTTGTGTCCACAAGTGACAAATGAAGTATTTTATTGTGTCAATTGCAGCTTGGAGTTGGTTATTATCTAGAGCAGGTAGAAATTAATAAGGTAAGTTCAACAGATACGAGGGAATGAATCTATATAAACCGAACTAAACGACCTGTTTAATAGACATTTTATAGGCTAAACGTTTTACGTTGACTTATTATATACGATAATCTCAAATAATAGAAACAAAAACTGTAATATTTCTATTATTAATATAAATAAATAGGTTAAAATTGTTAATTTTTTAAAAATTTCATTTAGTAGGCCTATGCAGTTTAGAAATAATCCGAAAAAAGAAGGGGAAATATGACATTTAAAAAATAGCAGTCCGGGAAAGTAAGTAACAATCCGGAAAAGTTACTTTTCGGGATTGTTACTGAAATAGTTCATTTTCCGTACTGATATTGCTCTCGAAAGTACTCATTTTCCGGCCAGAATGAAATTCTGTTCTGCATTCATTAATGTATAATTTGTCTCAATTGGATAATTTTAAGTTACTAAAAAACGGCAGATTCGGATGCCCGAATCTACTCATGAGGGGAATTTTATTTTTAAATGAGATTATAAGAGACTAATCACACCACTAAATGACCAAACTGAAAATGGCAAGTGATTATTTTCAAACGATATAATGTACGTCTGTTATCATTGAGACTTAAATTTTGATTCAAGAAACAGTAGCCTATGTGACTATTTTTATATTAGGATTGCTTATTTTGAAATACATTATTCTTAAATTATTAGACTTCGACAGCCATAACAATGATATTTCATTAGACTTTATTTATTTTCTCATTCTAAGCAAAAACTATTGTCATAACCCGTAAAAACTATCAACTCATTACCAGCAGTCTTAACGAAGACAAACAGCAAATTAGAAATAAGATGTCAAAAACCATTATGGTACACAAATTATACTTACTGAAAATTTCCTGAGAACAGTGGTGTGTATTCAACCAGGTTTCCTCCTCCTTTCTCAATTAAATGCAGTGTATCCTCATCCATACTAGTGTTTACTAAATTCACAATCCTGCTGCAGCCTGAAACAAGACAAATAACAACAATCTATAAAGATGCAATTTCAAGGAAATGCGTAAATATAATTACATTTCACTATATATACAGATTATATTAAAGTAAATCACTTAATTAAAATCGGAATTTACCTTGTAACGCAAGAAATCCAAGAGATTTTAGTGATTTTAAATATTTTCTTTCACTTGCTCCACGTGAGTAGCAGAAGAAAATTGACATCGATGATGACAGTGTTCTTTGAAAGTTTTGAAACTAACGAGAATAAACTTATTTTATTTTTGCTTTAGTCTAGTGCCTGTGTAAATTTAGTAATTTACTAAAGGGACTTTATATATACTTTATTACTTATAACTTTATCTTTATTAATATTTCCTAATGATAATTTTTGTATATTGTGTAATCTTAATTATCATGTCTCCATGCAACAATTCGCCTATTGCACGAAAAGCGATCCTGTTGGTTGAACTAATCCAAAATGGCGTGCCATGGTGTATAGAAAGC
>JAQIWE010001825.1:0-14607 GCA_034698565.1 Campodea plusiochaeta
GTATGCTGTTTGTGACATGGTACTAGTTTTGTTTAAACTCATAAATTTACTAACCTAAGACACTCCTTCATTAAAAATTGACTATTGAATATAATAGAAACACTAAATAGAATTAATGGATGACATATTTATTTTATACTGGAAGCCCTACTTTAAAATATAGTGAACAGAGTAAAAAAACTTATCAATATTCAGTGTATATGGTACTTAAGCGGAGCACTGCGGATGGCGCCATTACGGACACACCTGGACCTTTACACTGACTGGGATAGGGAAAACTATGTTTTTTGCTTATAATTATTTATTTTCGAGCCATTTACCAAAATATGTTTTCCACTGTGTAATGCAATGTTCCAGGAATAAAAGCAGCAAAAAATAATTATATGCGAAGTGGAATTATTTTCAGATACGCACTTTCAAAAATGGCAAAATTGAGTAATATTTTCCTTTATCAATAATTAATTTTGATTTTCTGGGGGTTTTATGTTTTAAATTAAGGATAATTATGATAGATATTCATTGTTTTGTTTTAAATATTAATTGCACTACATTACTGTTGTTTTTAAGCCATTTAAATTTAAGCTACCTGGACCTTTTCCAATATAGCGGCGCCCATACGATTTCGTCTGAAGGGGTCTATAGATAAATGGAGTAACATAATCCAGTTTAGAAAACATTATTCCTGTTTTTCTCCAAGGTTCTGAATATAAGCTAAAATGTTTCTGCAGTATGAAAGTATGATTTAATGTAGAAAATTTCTTAATATTATGATTTATTGAATTTGTCACGAGAGTTCTGATATAACTTTACACAGTAGATTTTCATTGAAAAACACTTTGTTTGCTTTCTTTCTCAATATTGCAGTTAGAAATTACCATAAGTTAAAATCAAACTAATTGTGAATATCTTTTATTTCCCTTCAGTTTCCAAAAGACCGTCCAATCACTTGAAGAAGAAGGTAATGCAGAGAAACGTCAATTAGTAGCAATGCATCAACAGAGAGTAATGGCACATATTAATGAAAGGAAGAAGGAAGCAATGACATGTTATACTGAAGCACTTAATGATATGCCTAATGTAAGGATGTATAAAGTTTTATTGTGATATCATTTGGGATATTTTGTAATGGGGCATTTGTTAGAGCAGAGGTTTTCATTGAACTTTTCCTGTTAAAATTTCTCTGAACTTTCATTATTTTTTACATCTTTAATTATTTACTATTGTTGTAAATTCAACACTAGGAGTAATATCTTGGTGTAGATGCCCTTACTTTCCAAATAAATGTATGAAAACACAAAATTAATAAATTTGTAAATTACTGCCTTTTAAAAGTAAATTCTGTTGCTGATTCAATATTTGAGTCCATTAAATTTAGAAACTACCTTTTGGATGATAAAAATTTTTTGAACCTCATAAATTAGTATTTTTTGGGGAAGGCAGTGGGAGTCACCACATTATAAAAGTTAGAGATTTTTGTAATTTTCATGACAAAAGTTTCATGAAATATTAAAAATAATAGAAGTATGATAAGTTATTTTCAGTTACTCATTTGTATTTTTGAGGTTCCTTTATGATTCATGTTTTTACATAAAAACATTGGAATAATTAACTTACTCTTAAAATAGTTTCTTCAGTTATGATGATAACAATTAAATGTATTATCTGATATCTTTACATGAAAACAAAGTCTTTAGTGTGACTCACACCAATTAAGTTTCATTTTGTATGCAATCAACTAACTAAACATTCTCTCAATACCAACAAGAGAACCAAATTGATGCAAAACGTAACACCATTATATAATCTCTCCATGTATATTGGTGTTGTGTGACGAGTCATTAAATTATTCCTATTTGATCACAAGAAAAGATCTCTTTTTAAATATCCAACTGTTCCTTTACAATGTACTGTTACGAGGTCGTAGTCATGTTTTAAGAAACACAAAACTGCTGTTTTTGAGCACAATTTCAGAATTTGGGCCTATTCCCTTTACCATTATGGTACCGGTACTGATAAACATAATTTTTCTCTTTTAATTCTTCTTTTGCCATAGTAACATACCCTAAACGATGAATTATATGAATATCGTTACTTTCTATCAACTTCAGAAGTCAGAAAATACATTTCATTTATTTTTAAATAAACATTTCATACATTCTTTAGAATATTTTAATAATAAATGTATATCTTGTTGTTATTTCAGCCCCATCGAGTTCAGAAATGTCTTCAGAAGCTCCTTCGTTCCCTTCATAAGGATCGTCATCATACAGTAGCACATTACAGACATTTACTTAATACTAACTTTGAACAAGCAGAAAGAGAAAGAGATTTAACATTAGAACATTTAGTGGATATTGATAAGATGGTTAATCAATCATTACAAATGCTTAGCAGGTTAGTAACAAATACATTATAATATAAAAACAGGTTTAATGGCACATGTTAGAATTAATTCTTAGCCTAATTCTCAAATGGTCTGAAAAGCGATGCTAATAGTTAAACGAAATACAAGATGGGGAATTAGGAGACACAGAAAAGAAACCTTTCTCTCTGCATTACAGTAGAATATTTTGAATGAATGTTCTATAGTTATCCTGTTCAAGACTGAGGTTCTGCTATTTCCATTACCATTGTCATTTATTGGAATTTTCATTTTCATGTGTTATACCTCCCTTACGAAAATTTTCAACTTTAAAAGACACAGCTATCCTATTTACCGTAGGAAAACATGTATTACACAGGTTACACAGGTCAAATTCAACTGTTTTACAGCAGTTTTATCCCAAAGACTTTCGTAAGGGCTTCTAACAAATGCGAATGAACCTTCAAGTAAGTGGCAATGGTAATGGAAATAGCAGAAAGTCAGTCAAGGACAGGGCAAGTTCTATAGCTAAATATCTTATTTCCTTGAAAAAATAAACCCAGTGAAATGATTCTGAACTTCAGAAACATTGGGAAAATAAGTGTCATTTTCTATATCTCACATACATTTTATCCCCCTGACTCTCCATCTTGGATTTAGTTCAGCTACTAGAGGCACTTCACACGTAATTCAAGAATTACGATAAAAGACTGAAAATCAAATCTGTGTATAAAAGTTTTGTAAAGAAGAGGCTGCATTAACTCATCATCATAGGTATTTGAGCATGGTGGTTTTATAAACTACTAGAAACTACCTAACTGAATTGTAATTAGCATGTGGTACCAATAAAAAGTATCAGAAATTGTCAACTGACTTCTACAATATCTACTAGTCAGTTTTCTGACTGTATCTCTGTCCCATTTTCATTGTTGCTCTAGTTGACAATACAGTCAGTTTCAAAGCTTATGTATAGATACAATCTTCAATGTCCTTTGCCTTATGGCAAACGTTTTACACCGTAAATATTAATTATTTCAGAAAATCTCAGAACGGCGCTATACTACGAGTAGTTAGTTATAACTTCATGTAAATTAAATCTCCCTACGATACAAACTTGCTTTGTAAACTAAAAAAGTTTATGCAAAAATCACTCGGCGATTGCCGTAATGGCTGCCTCTATACTGCGTTGCCGGTTCTTCTGTCTTCAGAGAGTTGCGCGCCAAATTTGAATTTTCAAATAAAACAACGCAAGTGATAGGGAAATTCAAATTTGTCACTCTCTGCAGACAGAAGAACCGGCAACTACAAATTGTTAATTTTTTAATGCATAAAACTTTCGCCAAATCGCCATATGTATGACGAAGGAAATTGAGTATTGTCACTGTACGTAAGCCTTGAAACTGACTGTATTGTCGACTAAGGCAACAATGAAAATGGCAAAGAGATACAGTCAGAAAACTGACTAAATATCTACATGCTACTGTTGAACTTTCTCTTTTCGTAACTTCTTTGATAAACAAAAAGCTAACATGAAAGTATTGATTTTTTCTGGAGATAAAAATGACTCCTTTCATATCTTCTACCCCTGCATCGACTGTAACTATGGGGATAACAGATGTTTTTGCTTTAATGATGATTTATGAATGCTTTTAAAATTATTCTGTTGCCCCTTTGATTCAAAATATAACTGGTCAACTTCATTACTGGTAAAGTTTCTTACGAAATAAATCATTGCTTGGAATTTGGTTATTTCATTTGAATTTTCAATATTTGCAGTTCAGATATCCGTAGCAGCTATATTTAAATATTTTTGTGTCTTTCAGTGCAATTAAATAACTGAAATATTATTTTTTACACAATTTTTTTTAAATTGAATATTATTCAAAGACACAAGCAATTTAAGTTGACTACTGGTAAGGTACTATACTAATGTACAAAAGAGAGAAGTTAAATAACTTTATCTATAGCCTAATCATATAATAGTGAAGTAGACTAATCATTACTGTTATTTCAATAAAAGTAGTCCATTTTGTTCTTATAGTCAGGGACGTTTGAGCAAGGGAAGCGACCGCTCCCCCTGCTAATATCAGGAGGAGTGGTGCTCTCCCTGGAATTGGAGATTTCTCTCTTGTCATTTAGGTAGTGTAAATAAATGGAACTAGTTTAAAAAAAGAAGGCTTAAATTTCACAATAAATAGTAAAACGGTCTGAAACAGTCAGCTTTTGTCATACTTTTTCAAAATTTTCTTCGCTCGCGCCAGCCATTATAGCGCTTCTCAAATGGTATTCACCTAGCCTTTATTTTTGCTTCCCCAAAAGATTTCTCTGGAATCACGTATGAAAATAATGGGTTTCTAAGTTTGGTCTTGCTCCCCCTGCCAAAAAGGAGTTCCGGTGACCCTGCCTATGGTGCACTAGTCATTAACTTCTGCCACCTCATTTCTTCTGATAGACCTATTATACGAGGCATGTTCAAATGAAACCCATTCAAATGGTGCTGCGTAAACAGTTGACGATAGATTTTTTTTTAAATGATTATAAAACGAAGCTGTATGTGTGATTCCTATACGATGTCTTTATAATTGTGCTGATACGAAATAACCAAGACTGGACAAGGTAAATTCATCATCTTTTACATTTTCAATTTTTCTTACACATTTTCAAATGAATCTCCACTGTCTTACATGATATTCATCATACAGCAGTTGAATGAATGAATGAAAGCAAGATTTATTCAACAAAAAATCAAGTGTATAGTGTTTCCAAAATCTTACGGACCCAAATTGATTAGGCCATCAAGTAGGGTGTTTCTGACATTACAGCAATTGATAATCCTCTGTTGACTTATTTGTTTTCTTTGACCAGCCTGCGAATTCCATAGAAATACACAATTTGAACTACCCAAGCAAGTGGTCAACAATGGGTTTACCCGTCAAAATAGTTTGAAAACATAACCAGTTTGAGTTATAAGATTTTCGAAGGACTATAGTACATTATAGGCCAGAGGCCTGTTGTACAGGAACAACATAATTAGGGTATATAAATATTAAAGCTGCTTAAAAAAGAAGAAAGTAAATAACGTGAAAAAAGCAAGCTCGACAAGCCATTACGTTTCAACATTTTTACAAACAGATAGCATGAAAATTTGGCAGCAAAGATAACAGTAAAATAAAAATATATAAACATAAGATTTAAAGAAACAGGTTTATACAGTAACAAACAAAATAATTTAGTACATCAAATTTAGAATAAATAAAGTTTCTGACAAATAGAAATAGATGTTTTTAATTTGATTAACATTTAAATGAAAGAGAACATTATCAAACTCTAAGTCAGAACTCCACCATGCACTTATTGAGCTAACCAAACATGAAATTTCCTTAGTTATGATGTACAGCATTAATATTTTGAATTTGACCCTACACATCATCGTATGCGTCGCTGAATTCTATGGGAACTCTTTACCGGGGTGCTTCAGAAGAAAAAATTCCTGCTTAATTGATCTGAAATTTTGGATGTATATTCTGTAATTAAAGTTGTTGAGAGAAACCTAATTTTAAATCAGTATCAATACTTTAGCATTATAATTCATTATTTTTCAAGAACTAGAAAATGGATAATAAAAATAATTTACTTTAAATGTTTTTTTACAATTCGTAGTTGATGTAAATGTAAACAAATAGGCTATTCGCAGTAAGCAGTGGTTCCAAAAAAACTTTCACGTTTAGGGGCCAAAGCAGCCCCAGAATATTTTACTTTGGGGCCATTTCAAATTTTTTTTAGTTACAAAACCACTTACACCAGTACTCCCGACGTCCGAGGAGCAGTAGCTTGTAATGTATACCACGTCTTTTTTTTGTAGAACTAATAGTTTAAAATCACATCATTAATCAAGTTAACTGCTTATAATGTGCTGTCTAAAACCAATGTATCTGTTACAATATCACTTGTAAGTAGCATAATGTAACAGAGTGAGAGATTGAGAGTGAAATTTGTAAATTTAAAGTGCCTAATTCCTTGAATAAGTTATCAAAAAATGTGTGAAAGTCACTACCATCAGTCATGCATGTTGTTATAAATCATTGTCACCAATTTTTAATTTTAAGCCAGAGTCTCTAAGAAAAATGTTAAATGTGTGACATTTTGATACATACTTTTTTTTTGAAAATTTAAATATTCTTTATGGCAAGAAGCAAAATATATTATGTAAAATAACATATTATACATTGTTAGATTCGTCTTTTATAGACCTTTCGGTGTCATCCATTTTAAAATCGTATTTTTCGTTCTCTAGTTGTTGATGAAAATGTAATTTAAAAGTTTGGGAGCCAAATTGAGCCCCTACATATTTGGTTTAGGGGTCAAAATGATCCATTTAGGGGCCAATATGTTTTTTTTTTCGAAACACAGGCAATAAGGTCTACAGTGGATTATTAATTTTAGAATATTATTTGTACAGTGATATGCAGAATTTTAGAAATTCGTTTTATTCGATATTTATTGCAATCATCTTTCAACTTTAGATACAATTCCTTTTATAATAATTGTGTGCAGGAAAACGTATACAAACACATCTAAATTTTGTACTGGGAAGAAGTCATAGAACCACTTGTTACTTATTTACTTTGTTGAAAATTAAATAGCAGCACAAGTGAACTGAAAACAAGAAATTGTAAACTTATGTTACATCAGGAAAGTTTTTAATGTTTAGGTACCATAAACAATGCTACATTTTTAGGCACCATTTAAACAATGATACATTTTTCATTCATGCTGATTCTTCTAAACTTTTAATAAACATGTAATTTCCTTACTTGATGTAAAACTTATTGAGGCAGTAAAAAGAGAAGGCATTAAATTATGTAATTCCTTGCTGCAAACACACAGTATGAGAGTATTTTGTTAACAAAAAATGGTAATGTTGTTACTTATTTTATATCTAAAATTGACTCAACTAAAACAAATATTGTGATAATAAACATAAACCAAAGATAAACGCAGCTGCAGTTTTATGCCTTGTATAACAGTAGAGGAATTGTGAAGAAAAACAAAGACATACATTGTTTAACAGAAGTTATAAAAATATATTTATTCAACAATTCTTAAGATTAATGCTTCTATTATAAGGACATCTGGTAACTTAAATTGTGATATACAAACATGATTAAAAAAACAAACAGCCTAGTTGTCCAGTACCTGCCTAGAATAAACTGAAGCAACCAATTAAAAATGGAAGAGTATTGGAGCAATCTTCATACAGCTTTTAAATATATATTCTCATCTTCAAATGTCATCAAGATACCAGTTATCCATGGAAGTCATGGTGCAGCTAGGCCTTTCATTATGTTTGCTAGTTTGGAAGTTTTGTAGTCGGAACGAAGTTGAATAAAATTGGAGAGAATGGACCTATCCAAACCAGACTGAAAAGAAAAATTTAGACAATGTAGAAATTTTGTCAAAATAATTTTTAAAAAGAAGTATACAAATGCTGTAATTTGCTTTTCTTTTTTATTCCTACAGCTTTTATTTCCAGTACTGTAAGTTACATAATTATTCAATTTGATGGTAATGCCCATTATGGTAATAATCACTACGTTTACATGAACGCATTAAATCCACATTTGCGATTTGACCGGCTCTAAAATGGAAGTTTAGAACAGTAAAATGGCCGCACTAGAAAGGAAATGAGCAATTATTGCTCTCTACATGTAAACGTAGTGTATATTACCCTATTGAACCTTTTAACAGTGTTACTTTACCAAAAGTACTCTTGTCATATTTAAATTGTCTAAAAAAAGTACTTAAAAATACTGATTGTGAATTTAAGTTTTCTTCAAAAGTTTTTGTACATGCAAATTAAAAAAATATGTATGTATGAACTCTTAAAACAGTTTGTAAGTGTATTAAAACTATCAATCTAGGCCTACCAAAGCAAATCCAGAGGAGAATTTAAATAATATAGAGTACATGAACTGTTTGTGAATAAACTTACCAACTGATCACCAGAGCATACTTGCTTGAGATTTTCAGGTTTTACAACTAATAAATTACACACAGCATGTAATGTGTCAAATAAATTACTTAACAGAGGAATATTTAATTCCTTTATACACTTCCTGTATTCATTAACATCAAATATCACCATCATAGCACCTAAAACAAATAAGAAGTAAGAATGAGATAGGATAAGCAAATTTTCCCACTTGCAATAACAGAAGTAAAATGGTATGATCTATAGTGCTTAATAACTTTAAAAGAGAAAAATTACTCTACAGTATACGAAAGATGACATTATTTTTCAATATTGACCAGAAGAATTTCTGTGTACAGAGTATATTATCAATGGCTACAAGACTTATTACTAAGTACATTGGTTTGCGGCAAGCCACATAACATGATTTTCAGGAAAGTTTAGCTTGTTTTGCATGGACATAAACAAACTGAATTTTGTAAACAATCGGAACGTCCACTAATAAGGTACAGAGTACAGTGATATTTCAAAGATATCGTTAACAAAACTATTTGTCTTCGTTCAATGGTATCATAATTTATCTAAAATTGCAGTACCAAAGTACACACGACATTTAAGTTGAATGACAAGTGAGGAAAGATTTTTGAATGACCTAAATACCAACGAGACTTACTAATTTTTGTACAATCATTTGAAAAGCTGTGTTGGCTATATTTTCAATTTTTTTAAAGTAATAAATGAGCTCAATTTTAATATGCTACAATACTCGACTAATAACCATGCTTATTTTATTCCATTAATACCAACACAGTTAACAATTATGAAATTAAGAATATTTATCAATACAAGGAACTTAATTTACATTGTTTAGAATGCTTATGTTATATTTAAAGTAGCTAAGCTACCAATAATGACACTAATATATTAATTTCGTGCTTACCTGCTGAGTTATATTGAAATTGTAGAATATGTTCATATATCACACGATGAAATCTAACACCTAATTCAGTGAGGATTACATCAACATTTTTTCCATCTAATGACTCTTTAATTTTAGACACTTGTTTGTTTATAAACTTCACTACTTTTAAACAAGCCTGATAACAAAAAGAAAAATACAATTTAGAAGAGTCACAGAAAATTGGAGTTCAGAGAAATAAATTCTCATACAAAAGCATCAGTTTACAATATGGCTTATTATTTTGAAAGAAGACATCAGACCAAAATCCAAAGGGAAACAGTCATCAACTTAGGTAAAAACAATCACTGTAGGCTCATACATAATATTATACAGTAGGCCTATTAGTTACATTTCATATATCCTATTATAAAATAAATAAAAAACAGCTACTTTTAAATGTTTGAAAAAATAAATCTTGCATATAAATCAAGTCTAGATTTCAATGGCAAAACGTATATTTCCTTGCAGTCCATCAAGATGATAAATTGAAAGTATTGTAAAGTAAATTGTATACTCCATGCTTAAACATAAATTTTTTTTCTTGTTAGTACAGTTTAACAATTTTAACACCCTCACATAAGAAACATCGTTGTGTACCATTGTAGACAAACTTTCTACTGTCAAAATCATCAAAATTCTTTAATAAGGAAAGGGTCTCATGTTCTCACAGAATATATGGCATTGCTTTAATAACAAGAGTACAGTAATACTTACATCTGAAGTTCCTACAAGACATGAATCTTCATCTTCAGGTTTAAAATCTGCTTTCTTTTGTTCATTCTGAAGATGAATTCGTACCCAACCAACTATTACACTCAATGATCTAAAAAAACACAAATTTACAATATATAATATATTATTCTGGTATATTTTCCTTAGAGGCTATTCAATGAAAAAAATTGTGATTTTATATTTCATTAAGAAATTATTTCCAAGTTTACTCATTGATTCTGATAGGTAACAGATTATTAATAATTGAAAATCTGTGTTAAACATTACTGTATTTGAGTTTGTCAGATTCCCTCATTAGCATACCTATCTAAACCTGAGTCAAGTTTCATTTCTAGATTTTCCAAAACAATTCTCTTTTTATGCAGGCAGTCTCCATGCTTGGGGGTTGATCTGAAATAAAAATATCACTTATTAACACAAGAAATGTTGGACAATTTATTAGTACGAAAGAAGAATAAAATAAAACCGTGCATTCATTTTTTAATGAAGATCCTGACCCTATTTTGTTTGGCTAAACTAACTCATTTACATCACTATATTTACAAATAAAAATACATTGTATATTTTTAATGATGACTAAAGTCCAATAACATTTACATTTGAAAAGAAAATCGTAATTATCTAGAGCTGATATATGGATTTAAAAAAGTAACAGGAGAGTTGAATTTTTTTGTGGATGTTGGCTTGTCTTAAAAAAAACTATGACATTAAAGCAGGAATTCCACCAACCAGATAGATAATACTTACAGGACAAGTGGAACAAGACTATCATTGAACTGATCTTCTAACAAATGTATAACAGCATTACAATGATGTACAACATCAAAGAAATATATTTCTGGAGTTGTCTTGACATCAGGTACAGGTATTGCATTCAGTCCTAAATCCAATGCATAATCAATAAACTGAATGATTAAGTAATGGATTAAAATATCAAAGATTTGTATGGCATGGTGTGGTAATTCAGACTGTTTGGAAAGCTGAAAAGATATTGGAATAAATTAATGCCATGTTATTCACAATTCACAATAATACTGATACTTCTAAAGTATTATATGTTAGTATTTTAGATAAAAACTAACTTTTACTTTCATTTCTTTCTCAAAAATAAAGCATTAAAGTCTATTATAAAAACTTCATAGCAAAGTATTACATGTATTCCTTCATCAATAATTTGAGAATAGTTAAATTTCACTATTTCCATATTGTTTATAATTTCAGTGAAAGGTGTAGGGGGTAATCAGCTGGACGATCCCGAACTCCTATTCAACAATGTAAATTTGACGAAATTCAGGCCCAGCTAAAACCGAATATGCATCAGTTATGAAAATTGACGGGATGTGATGACGGGTTTTGGCCTAAAACAACTTCCATTTCGAGAAAGGCAGCTCACTACGCTTTTGAGTGTCAGGTGCGGCGAGTATTCAAACGAGAATGAATTACGTAATTATTTTCTGATGTTATTTGTTGTGTCCCTATAAAGGCATAGTTTATGTTCCACTTATTTATTAAAGAACAGGAACAAATAGCCCTATTCGAAATCACAAGTTTGCATTTACAAATGAAACTATGAAAGCACTAAACAATAATGTTTTTACTCTTCTTCTACATTTATGTTGACTTGAGATCATAAAATGAAGATGTTTTAAAACATATTTTTTATGCTTAGAAAAATTTGCCTTTCTCTATTATCAAGTAAGATACCATAACAAATTTAGAATCAATCCAATATATAAATATTTCCTTACCATACTAGTTCTTCTAAAGGCCTTTTTACTTTCTTGAAGCACTGCAATTGCTACTTCCTCTGCTAAGAATGTTTCTCCTCCATAGTTTTCTATTTGTGCAATATTTATATTTGCACGATTTCCTATTACTGTTTGAAGATCTCGACGCCATTCTTGAAAACTTTAAAGAAAATACAAGTTTTTAAAAACATTTCAAAATTTAAACAAATAACTTAGCAATTTTGTTTGAATTCGTGAAAGACTTGACTGATTGTAAGGAGCTGCAAAATTGAAACTAAACTAAAGTTAGTCAAAACTGAATATTCCACTTTTCTAACTTATTTTGAGATAATAGTGCATGTTAACATGTATTAGTTTTTTTCTTACTAGCATTTATGACAAAATGGCACGTTAAAGTAATTACTGGTTTCCTGTATATCACACAAGATAAGTTTTGCAAGCCTATTTAAAGATAACATTTTGATCGTAAAAAATTGATCACTAAAACATCAATTTGAACACTGCAGTTAGGGCTACATGAAAACACATGCAGAAATTTGTATGACATGGTGTTTCATCGGCCTATATATTAACCAAATTAAGTAAACCAATACAGAGTTTGATATAGTTACCTTACTGTTTGTCCTACAGCTTTCTTCTGATGTTGTTTCTTATCATAATATGAATGTAAAATGCGTTCACAGCTTTCTTTCAAAGAATTTGTTTCAATACTGAAAATAAAATACATCATTATCAATTACAAACCATGTTAGGCCTAGTTTTGTATTACTGGATCAATTGAAAGTTATTCACTACTTAAGATTTTGTTACAAATAACTGATAGGTATATAATGTGGCCTAGCCTAGTCAAATGTTCAGCTTACATTATTAAATTTAAAACATCTTTAAAAAAATTATTTATCACAGGCCATAAACCTATTAAAACAGAAAAACTTTACAATAACAATTGTAAATTATTAAATTTTTGTACAGAGTAGTTTTACTGTAAAAATTGCTTTTCATATTAATATAGATAGGCGAAACAGCTGTCTAATACCATGTCTATTCCTTGGTGACTAATACCCCAAACCTTCTAGATCAGTTGATAATAATTACGATCAGTATTTTTAACATCTCATTTCAGGGGGTAAAAATTACCAAAAGAGCAATGCTTACCGGTACTACGACACTTTCCACTTCACAAGAACTCATTTCTTGCATTTCCATATTTAATGCACAAACTAAAACCAGCACAAAATACACTAATCTCGCAATAATTATACAACACAAACGATAAAAAAGCAATTTCACGAATTTACTCAACGAAATAATCAAAAACAATTTCTATAATCCTTTACTTAAAATAATTATAACATATCGAAACTATTAAAACATTCTAAGATAGGAAGTTCGTTTCCTTTTGCTTTTCTGATGTATAGGTTGACTCGCTTAGTGATTCATGCACACAAAAGACGATAAAAGAACGATTACTGCGTATTTATTTGCTTCTATGCGATTGGAATGTGGTTTAATGATTTTCTTAACTGTATCGGACAATATTAGTTACAAAGAAATTGATATTCGAGGTATATTTAATTTTTTTATGAGAGTTCTAACCTCCGAAATGAAAAAAATTCAGTAATTCATCAGAAAGTGAAAAGTTCATTTTGTGTATTTTAAATTTTTTGATCAGTACTATCAAAAATAAAAAGTTTTTTAAAACATTAAAAACATTAGAAGAGGAATAATAGAATAAGAAAGTCTGAAATTACTGATGAGTTCTTCTTGAGACACTACGAAAAATATTGATAATGACTTGCTATTAACACTGAAAATTTACTCATTTTTTAATTTTCTATTCCATCCCCTCTCAAGTTATTTTTTCTTCTTCATTGTCTTCTTACTTTATATTATTATTTTAAATCTAATTTCAATTAAAGACCTTAGAGTTTCTAAATTAGTTCAGATCCGGCACTCGTTCTCAATTTTTTTCCTGTCCACAACCTTATATATTTTTAGACAATGTCATTACGCAATACAAAACTACCATTATGATATATGTTTACAGCAACTTCCGATTTGAGAAACTACAGTGATTCATTTGGTTAGGACAAGTCGAGTATCGTCCCCTAGTAGTAAACTATAGGGGAATAAAATAAAACATTCCATTTCTGCTTTGGATTCTATTTCTGTTTGGAGGACCAAAATTTACTAACAATCTAGGGCCAAGATTTACAATTAACAATCTTAGGGCCAAGATTTGCAATTAACAATCTAGGGCCAAGATTTACAATTAACAATCTATAATCAAGATTATCAATTGTTAATTTAGGAACAAGATCAACAATTGCTAATCTAAGACCAAGATTTACAATTAACAATCTAGGGCCAAGATTTACAATTAACAATCTTAGGGCCAAGATTTGCAATTAACAATCTAGGTCCAAGATTTACAATTAACAATCTAGAACCAAGATTATCAATTGACAATCTAGAATCAAGATTTACAATTAACAATGTAGGGCCAAGATTTACAATTAACAATGTAGGGCCAAGATTTACAATTAACAATCTAGAACAAAGATTATCACTAATTGTTAATCTAGGACGAAGATTAAAAATTGCTAATCTAAGACCATGATTTACAATTGACAATCTTTAAAAGATTTACAATTGACAATTTATTACCAAGATTTACAATTGACAATTTAGGACCAAGATTCACAATTGTTAATCTAGAAACAAGATTTACAATTGTTAATGTAGGAGCGAGATTAACAATTGCCAATCGATCTAGGACCAAGAAAGGAAGTGTTTAGAACCAGTCATACTATAGATCAATAATAATAAATCA
>JAQIWE010001826.1:0-14607 GCA_034698565.1 Campodea plusiochaeta
TTGCCTGATAGATGGCATATTCAGGTCATTTAAAATGTTGGAGTAATCGGATCTATGGAAGGTGACATCTGACTTATGACATATAAATTTAACTACCTTCTTTTGTACTTTTTCCAATTTCTCAATTCCCTTTTTCGTATAAGGATGCCATATTGAAATACCGTAGGTGAGGATTGGTCTGATAAGTGATATATACAGTGTTCTGATAGTATCGATGTTCGATAGTTCTTTAGATTTACGCTTAAGCAGACCAACTAACCTTAGACATTTGTTAACCGTTATAGAAAGATGGGTTTCAAACCTGAAGTCAGAACTGAAAGTAACACCCAAATCTTTTTGCTGTAATTTTCTTTCCAATGACGTACTAGCTAATGTATAATCAAATATTTGTAAGTTCTTATTACCAGAAAATGTCATGACACAACATTTTTTTTTTTTTTTCTGATTTCATTAAGGTAATATTCATAGGAAATAATTATTTAAAGTCCTTCACTTATTTTCTTCCTTCTTTCCTGTTTACTATTGCTCATAAAATGCAGTGAATTAAAACTGTAAGAATAATATAAATGAAATGTCCTTAACTGACTACTTTACATTGGAAAAATAAATTAAGGACAAGAAAAATTTCGGCTCAAGTGGGACTCGAACCCACGACCTCGGTCTTCCGGGGGTTATTTTTCCAATTTAAAGTAGTCAGTTAAAAACATTTCATTTATAATATAGTCCTTTGCAAAGCTTCTAATAATTTAATAATGTAAGAATAATAGTTATTAGACAGCATGTAATGTATACAAGTAGATGACTTATATTTACCACATCTCAAAGTCCGCACTATATACTCGTGACAAGAGTGTCCTCAGTTATGCTATAGAAACAATCGTGAAAAGGGTAAAACGCGGTACTAGAAAAAAAATAAGGAGCCAAGTCATTAACTTTTAAAATATTATCGAAAGTAAAACACATTTATAAACTTAAAAAATGTTCTTCAAACAGTTGTTCAATTGCAAATGAACATTCAGCATTTAAAAGTATCACATTGAACATTGAAGTTCGTATTATGGTATCGAATCATTGACAGTGAACGACAAAGATGAAAATTAATATTGTTAACTGAAAACGTTGGGTGGATCTGGTACATTACCATCTTTGAAAGCAGGCGATGGTATCAAATAATGAGGGACAGTGAAGTTAATCAAGTGTGAAATGAACATTGAAAGGGACAAAGGTATTCTAAACAATGATCACTATGGGGATTCACTTGGTGAACAATAGAAATTAGTTATACAGTTTATCAGACCAAGGAAGTCGAGAGGGTAACCACTTTCTAATGACTTTTGAATATCCATCTGAACGAATTAGTGTTGCATTCAAATGTAGTTATGCGTATAAGAGTTAAAATATAGAGATTGAACATTGGAGTGATGCATCTATGTGTTCGTTATAAAACAATGGATTTTTATTTCGGAATATGTTTTTATCCTTTAGTTATTTCATCTTTACTTTATAATATTTTCTTTTGTGGAAAAGAAAATGTTGGCACTACTTGCATTAACATTATGACACCTTTTTAGTGTAAAGAGTAGCCATCGGTTAACGTCTATATAGACAATAAACGTTTTTGTATGAATAATATGAAACAAAAATATTATAATTTACACTTATCATTAGCTTTAACTGCTTCATTAGCTGTGCATTATTAAAACAATGTTTCGAATAAAGAAATATAAAATCAGTTTTTTATCCATGAATAAAATCTTGCTGTAGACAAGTAAAAAATATATATTGGAGCAAGAAGAATGCAAACTTCTTGGCTCTGTTCTATGTTGAGCCACTTAAAAGTATGAGTTATACAGCTGAATAAATTTATAGGATGCGCTATCTATACTATGAAACAGAACAGTATAGTGTATTTATTCTGAATAGCATCGTCAACCAAAACCCTAATTTCAAATGTCAGAGATAATATTATCAAATTACTATACCGGTATTTGAAATTCCGTATTACGAGTTTACGACTATTAGTTAGAGATCCACTCTATTATAACAAAAAAAACTTGTGAGTGGGTGGAGGGAATGAGATTATTACCTATTTTTATCACAGCTCTCCATTTCATTTCATATCAAATTAAAGGATGCTGGAGAAAGCAATGGAAAATCAGATTTATATAGAGCGATATTAAATGGTTGAATCGTATTCTTAAAAAACTCTGAATTATTCTTCTATACATAATTTAAGACATGATTTCTCCAAATTTATTAAGATGTATACCTATAAAGTGTGATAACTTATTCGTATCAGGCTATGTGATAAATGTGTAATTATACGTTATCATTGCTTTTAACAAATTCATTTTACAACAGAGTGCAGTTAACTTAACACACTTCTGGTATTCCTAACTGGTTTAGAACGTGACCGTTGAATATTGCTTTTAGGCATTTCTCGTTATCAAATTTGATATTTCGCACTTTTGATGTGGTTAAATAATAGGTGGGACTCTTTCCCTTCAAATTATAAGTGACGAAGGATTGTACTTTTCAATGTTATAATTTGACGGTTTTATTAAGATTACCTTTCCAAGAAGTTTTCGTATACTTTGATGGTTGCGGTGCAGAAGTCAATTTTCTTTTAACAATTAAATTATAGGTGTTGTGAAAACGGAAATGCCAATGTGATTACAGGGAACATGAAGTGTGAATATTAATAAGTATAGCCAACAGAAGTAAAAATGGTTTATTATAATACAATAAATGCTGTAAGAGACAGAAATATAGGCCATGCAATCTCGCTGGTTAGGTAACATAATTGTAGGTAACTTTTGTAGGAGGTCAAGTGATGACTTCTTGGCATATGTAAATTATGCTCGGCTATAGTTTTTGGGTGCTTTTTTGCAAAATAAAATTTTGGTTTTCGAACCAAGACTTTATTATTTTACTTACTGAAAGTGACTCAATATTCCATTTAGCACTCCTTTTTTTTTGTCAAATCCTACTGAAAAACTTGAAAAAGAACAATTTCTCTGATCACTAAAAATTGGAGACAAATGAAAATAATGTTTATCAGTCAATGTTCAAAGACAGAATCTGTTTAGATGGGGTGCTTTTATAGCGGAGTTTGAACGTTACATAAATGCTCTTCGTCCGAAATTTATTGGGACTTAAACTGCACTTAGTAATTAATAAAACAAGAAATTTTTAATGTTATACCTGTTTTTCGAACATAAGACCCATTTGTATTTAGCACAGTTTGACAGTTCTATTTCCCTAGGAAAAGGGTGGACAAACTATTGTAAAGAAAACTTTCTTCTGTCAAATCGTCAATTTTGCTATAATTACAAATGGTTCTTATGTTTTGTGAAGCAGGTATATAAGATCTTTAACATTTGTTTCCGGTCTAAACAACCTATGCTAACAAAATCTGTGAAGAGAAAAAGTATACTAGTAAACTCAAATGAAGAAGTAAGAACTCTAAATATAATCATGACAGATGAACGTTTCTTCTCTATACCATCTCTAGAGAGGGTGTGTCATTTAAATGTCAGTGGGATTTCTACTTTTACTTTGTGTAAAATTCAATGATCCACTTCAGAAGTCGTGTGGTACAATGAGTATGGTTACTGTATGTTTAAGTGTTTTTCCAAGGATATATACAAATATAGAATAGTGAAATATTTCACTTAAGTTTTACAAGTAAATATTAAAAGCAATAACACTTATAATATCACTGCATAGCCATCGCAATGAGTTTTATAAACCGTTTCTCTTGATGTGTTTATTGTAAATACCATATAAACATATAAGTCGAATCTCAATTAAAGTACATTAAGAAACATTTTTGTTTTGTATAGAAACATATATATTAATATTATGTTATTACAGAATTAATGCAGGAATCATTTCCTGTAAGTTATACATTACTACACATTATTGTTTTTGTCAATTTTATCGATTAAATTTGAAATAGTACTTCATAAATAATTTTTGAGATTTAGTAACCGCTGTCATACAGTGTAAAATAATGCAAGGTCTATAAATAAAAATTCTGAAACTCTTTCCAAACGCTTGTCAATAACGATTGGAAATTACAGAAAAATCGTGTTAATCCTATCATTTTTACAATCAGTGAGCTTCATCGTAGAATATTATATTTTCAGGGGTATTTTTTCACAGCGGGAATAATCTTTTCCAACACACATAAGTCGTTTTACTTTATTTGTTCTCTTTTGTACTCGTTTTCCCAAGAGACCATTAAGCTGTGTTGGAAAATATTATTCCCGCTGTGAAAAAATCGGAAAAAATACTCCTTTAAATGCACAATCATTTCCATTTAATGATTTAAACACGGTGGTAGACACGTAGACTGATAGAGAAAAACAAAAATACTATTATAGTTCAACAATCAAAGTATACTTCTTGATATTACAACAAGTCGACAATATACGAATAAACAACTGACTCTAAGTTACACATTCAGGAGGACGTGGTTAGCTCCATTATAGGAATCCTAGCAACGCCACCATAAAATGTTTTCCATATATCTCTTCACCCGCTGCTACACTAATTAAACAGAGAGTACACAAATCCATCATACGATATGCCAAAGGGTTGTTTTAATTAGCCGTGATTAATTAGTTTGCAGATATGACTTTATTCATACTTCAAAGAAACAGTAACCAATAAAGAGTATGGGGAAGTATATTCTCAAGTTTAATAACATTTGATGGTATAGGATTTTATATAATAATACTCTTTAGCTACCAATAACAATCACTTGATATCTTTTTTAATGGAAAATTATTGATTTTACCGTAATACATATTTTGTTAATATATTATATATTTATATACGCTGCAGTTCACATATTTATACAGGGTGTCCCAGAAATATCGCACCACCTATGCAGTTATTTATAACTTTTGAACTATTAATTTTAGATGATTTTGATAACTTGTATAGCAAAAATTCTGAATTTTCAGATGGCATTTCCATCTTTGCTGTATGGGCAACACAGAACGCTACAGCAATGCTAAATTTCTTAAAATAATATCTTGTCTGCGGACAAAGTTGCAGAGCTGGAAATTTTAGGTTCAAAACATGTCACAATTTTCACTAAATTTTCATTTAAACTTGTTTTCCAGAGCCGCAGAATTAAAAAAAAATTATGATAAAAGGGAAGTATAAAATCATGCTTGAAGGATATATTTCCTTTTTCTGGTGTCTGGAAAATAGGTTTAAATTAAAATTAAGCAAAAATTATTACTTGTTTTGAACCTAAAATTCCAGCTCTGCCACTTTGTCCATAGACAAGATGGCTGTTCCAGTGATCTCTATTACTTTAAGAAATTTGGATTTGCTGTAGCTCTCTATACATTTGTATACGTTGATCATAGTTTCGTCACGACGAGAGGATTTTGTTTCGTGAAAGGCTCTGTACTAAAGTCGAGACGGCTTGTTATAGAATACTTTACTATATTTTTCCAATTTGGACCCTGTTCCACCCGAAACTCCATCTCAACCAAGCTAAGAAAGAATACCAACTGTAAAGTATTTTTATAAACCTTTTCATATAAAAAGTTGATTATAAACAGAATTGAGTGATTCAGAACCAAATCTCACTATGTTCATTTGAAATATGAATGAATTAATTTTTTTAAAGCTAATAAAATATGAGTGTGTAGACGTATAACTTAAAATGCAAGTTATAGTTTACATAAGTTAATGTACTATTTATAACAATAATAAAAGAAATAATATACAAGACAGAACTGTATTAAAAAAACTGAAATAAGAATGAAACGAACTTTCATCCATTCCAAAGATCTTTTTATCCTGCATAGGTATTAGTGTCAGTTACGGGAATCCTACAATACCTTCATTTAAAACTCGCCAAAATTTCAATGTATTGATTGGGTTCATCACTTTCTCCAAAATAACTTTACTTTCGTTACTTAGTAATATGCTAGAAATGCTACCATCTAATTTATTTAGAATGTAAAGTTGTTTTCTCTCTATTCTTTCGTTTCTCCACAGAGAAATATTGTAGACACGTGACGAAGACCGTGAAATATTATCTTATATTTCATTCTGAGTATAGAACAGAAAAGAGTTATTAGAAAGGGAAGTGTAAATTTTCTTTTTCGATTCAAATAACAGGAAATGAATTACCATAATATTTCATTTTAGTATGTAGACCATATTGCTCAATATAATGTTTTACTTTTTAATTTTCAAGTCGAATGTGTTTACCTGCCTTATTTAGTATTGTGGTTTAAGTATATATTAATTAGCGGCATTTGTTTGCTTACTTAGTATAATTCCCCGTATATATGGTGGCCCAAAAACATTACACCTACTTGAAAACGTACAATTGCTCGTGATATACTGAAGATACAGACTTGAAATTAAAACCATATAAAAGTTCATTCAATTGCCTATCCAGATCGTTTATCGTTTTATGGTGATATCTACTATATCAGATGTGCTACAGCCGTTTTTCAAAAACCTTACATAAAAATGTTGCAAGAGTTTTGTACAGCTCATATTCTCTTTTTCGGTTGTTTCATCCTTTTCTTTAGAATTAAAATATTTAATATAAGTAACATGATGAATATAATAATAATAAGTATGCAGATCTTTGTAATGAAATAAAAATTATGTGGAAACTCGATCAAGTAGAAGTTATTCCAGTTGTTGTTTCTGTTAATGGATTAGTTGGAATAAGACAAGAGAATTATTTGAAGAAAGTCAATATTCCATCCCATGTGATCAAGAGTATCCAGAAATCTGTCATCTTAGAAACGTGTAGAATTGTTCGGAAAGTCATGTCTATTGAATAAGTGCCAACAAGCGTCCTGAAACTTTCTCCTGTTTTGCTGCTAGCCCAAGAGTAAGAAGAACCATTTATTGTAATGAGTTTATGTAATGTTAAACAAAGATAATAATAAACTACATAATTAATTTTTTTCATTATTGGAACTGTAAGGTAACCTATTATTGCGAAATTCTTGGATTATCCTTACCAATCACTTAGTCCATGCCCATTAGGCACTTTGTACGGCTTAAACTTTGATTTGACTATTCATGGCGTATTATTTGAGATTTATCATTTTTGTCACAGCTTATCAAAGAACTATAAAATAATGGAAAATTTAATAGTGATAAATTTCATAAATGTTTTCATACAGGAAATTTAAACAATTTGCAATACATTTCATGTGTGCAACTTTTTTTCACGTAAGGTTTCGGGAAAAAGGCTGTAGCACAGCTGCTATTGTAAATATTACAAATACCTATAATACATGAATAGAAAGACAATTGAATGTGTTTTTTTTTTAAATTTCAAGTCTGTATGTTCAGTAAATCAGGAGTAATTGCATTTCATATATTGGTGTAATGTTTCTTGGACCACCCTGTATATATAAAAGAGAATTGTCTGTCCGAAGCCTTCTAGCTATTGGTTGAAATCAGACCTTCTCAATACTGGTTAACTATTGACATTTGATAACAGTAATTATAAAATACACAAATGATACTAGAATTTCATTTCGATATTTTTCAAATTAATAAATTAAGCTGTAACTGAAAATTAATATATTTTTATTTCTTAGCAACTGCTGTCAACTACATTTTGAATAAAATAATAATAGAAACAGTTTGAAATATATTATACGATCTTTTACAACACTTTTTGACATAACAGTTCAAATTCAAAAAAGAATGTAAAACTCGATGAAGTTTTCCTTTCACATAAACTTTTTTCTTCTATAAATGAAATTAACACATTAAAATTCTAGTTCAGAGCAAAATTTAATTTAAATATATTTTTTAATTAGACGTGGATATTATCACTTAAATTTTTTTAAATTGTGTAGCCAATTATAGGACAATTACCATATAAGACAAAAAATATATACTAACTATTGGAAAGAAATATAAAATTTTAACAATTTCTGTTTCCAACGTTCAATTTCAAATGTTCTATAGT
The DNA here is from genome assembly GCA_034698565.1 of Campodea plusiochaeta. NCBI lineage: Eukaryota > Metazoa > Arthropoda > Diplura > Rhabdura > Campodeidae > Campodea > Campodea plusiochaeta. The sequence continues at coordinate 7,982 of JAQIWE010001826.1, forward strand.
TAATATCATCATATTTTGAATTGCTTTAGCATATTTTCTTTTACTTTGTTGTAATATATAATTATAAGTAAACTATGGTGGGGGACAGTCAACTCCCTTCCCCCTGCACAGTAATAGAAAGAAAACATTCAAAATATGGTATTTAATAAATTAATGAAGAAAAATGGCTCGGATCAGAGCTGGAATGGGTAACTCATCATTGACACAAGTAATCCATTGATACACAGTAACCCGGCCATTAACCTATATAGGGACCCATTGTGACCTACTCTCCCAAATCATAATAGCGTGATAAATATTTATTAATTTAAATAATTGAAATATTCACATTTCATCATCACAGGCAACAGTCATTAGGTCACTATATGTTTGGGTCACTATATGTTGTATATGTTTGACCCATTTCATCTCGGGCGTCGATTTTTTTTTCTTTTTTTTTGTATAAAATTTTCTCATATTTTTCGGTTTCTTCATCGGCTTGGAGCTCCTTATTTTAATAAGGTCAAACGGCACATCCCTAATAACCCCAGTATACTTAAGCAACTGCAGATAAATTCAATGATTTTTGTAAACTTTTTTTAACAAAAACTAATTATGTAATTATTACAATCATCATCTGTTACCAAATGAAATATATTCCCTGTGAAAGGTTATGTTTTTAAAACTACAGGAAGAAGCGTGTGTTTATTTTTCGTTTTTCATCATACATCATCATATATCATTCACCATACATTTTCATCTTAATTTTTTGAAATCGCTCTTTCATTCACGGCGAATTGGCCACGTCTAAAACTAGTATCTCTATAATAAGCATTTGCGTATAGCTCATACTATATCTTGATGTAATTTTTGGTAAATAAAGAACACGTATAATATTCATTAAAATTCTCCTTTGCTTAGCACATTACTTGGAGGAAAACTGGAAAAGGACTCTTTTAATAATCAAAAGTGATATTCAATTTTTCAAGTGAGACTTAATCCTTTAATGGAACAGCATTCCTTTTGATCACTTCACTTCCAGGCTGGATTTTCTATTCAAAGTTTGTATGCACTTAAAATGATGAGTTGGTGTGCTGCCATTAAAAGCACATCATTCACAGCTTCCATGTAACTTCTATAGCAGTTACTTAAAGCATGTACTGTATTATAAAACATAAAATTGTTTTTAATTTTGAATGGTAGTTCCGCACGAATAAAAAATCTGTAGACGACGATAACTGTCGGTTGTGTCTGCATATTGTTATTGTATCTGTAAATAATCTTAAATTGTTCTTGAAAATATATTCTGTCGTTTAATGACAATATAAGCAAAAAGTCTTTTTCTTTTAGGAGACAGAGATAAAATTTTATTATAAAATAATAATTAATATACTTTTAATTTACTTTCTTAGTTATCTTTAAATATCAAAAATTGATGTTAGAAGAAGTTTATATAAGTGAAGATTGAAGATCATCTGTTTTTAACTATACAATACTTTACCAATATTAATGATAATTATACTTTTCATAAAAATAGAGTAAACTAATGAAAACTACAAAAAAAATTGGCAACTCCCTTTCAATTTTATAATATTCATAGGTTCATACTTAATAATATTGTTATTCATACAATTTATAATAAATTTCAACTGTTACACTATATCTCAAATAATAACTCTGTTGCTGTTACCTTTTTAAAGTGATTTTTCCGCCGGTAACATATCTCGCTGTCTGCACAGTGTATTACACGAATATTTTTGATGGCTTTAACTTTTAGTTTATTTTCTATTAAAAGTAACATTCTTCCATTTAATTAAGAATAGCTATACCACTTTACCTGACTCTTTCAAATTTGTCAGAATACGCTCTTTTCTTTTAAAATTCCACGCAGGACAAAGACAAATGATGTTCGAAGGAGAGATCTCTGGTGAGTGGTGACTTTCTGAAATGGAAGGAAAACTTTTCGGCGATCGAAACATTTGTTTGGAAAAGGGGAGTTGGGGAAAGGTAAGAAACTAAGGTGCACAAACTTCAAACGATTTTTTGTTTGTTACACGCATTCATGCATAGTTTGAAACTTGAAATTTATTGTAATAGAAATTATGTGATGTCAGCTATTATGAAGTAAAATATTTGGTGATTGTTCTATTACAACTCTTATTAAAAGAATGATCAATTTCGCCAAGTTTATTCAAATATTATAAGAATGTTGGAAATATTACTTTGAACTCAAAAATCGCCTTTAGGCAAGTCTATTCTGCAAAAAATATAAAATTCCCTTCTATACTAATCTTATACGACTATGAGTCAGCAATACCGTATTTATTATACTTATAATTTCTTGATATCTGCCTTGCTAAGTTATGGATATGTCATCTTGCAAAATAAAATCTTATTCAAACGTATATTAAACGTGAAATAAAATCTTATAGTAATATCTCACAAGGTTATAAAATTTCACATGATCAGCTGGATACCTTTTCATCTCTTTCACGGCTTATTCTTCTGTCAACCATGCTGATCTGACGTATAGTATATACTGTGAAGACCTCTTAATATGCAAATGCGCTATCGCCATGTTCGTGCTGTATTACATTGTCGGGATATTAAGACAGAAAGGTTAAAACGAAATGAATGTTTTAATAATGTGCAGATAAATGCTTTACCCTATATGGAGATAGGTATAGAGATGTTTTTAAAACAGGTACATTAAAATGTTAAGTATTTACTTCTCGTTTTCTCATATTGATTCAGCAGGACACGTGATGTTTGTGATTGTTATTCATTTGGTGTCAATAGGTCTTCTTTTCTATTGAATGAATTATGGTTTCAGTCATGTTTAACACAACTGTGACTTGCAATAAAGTAATAAGTCGAGTAGAACAGAATAATTATATATAACTGACCTGTTAATCGCTAGGACTGCTTTATTGGTAAATATTCTGTATCAATAATCTTATATGTCATAATTATTCTTTAGTTACGCGTTACTTATTATTAGAAAGAAATGTGTTATCAGGAAGTTTCATGCAAACCAAATTCTATTCTATCACCTCTTAAATGGAAGACTGCTAGACTGAAAATAAAATTATAAGTTGAAACTATAGGAAATTTATAGAGAGAGCAAATCGAAGCACACTTCAAAATAGTTTGGCTTCAATTTTTATCGTATAAGTTTGAAAGTTTCTCATATTGTTTCATGCCATCATCTCCATAAATGTCACGAAGCAGGTCATACAACCTTCTGTTGAGTTTCACACAATTTCTTTATTTAGTTTCATATAAATATGTTAGAAGATCTTTTATAATCTAAACCTTTTTAGAATTAATATTTACAAATGAAATTCCTGCCAAATTGGTATATATTGTACATTTACGTTGTTATAAATATATAGTTTGAAATACATCTTATCAATGACATAAAAACTGCATCGCTTGAACGTGGAACCAAATATTTTACATTCATGTTTAAGGCGTGGTATTCACATTACAGAAAAAGTTGCTTTTTATAAGCTCTTCCATATACACCATTTATTATTCCGTAGGCATAAAAACAACATACTTCCTTATCCACGTGTGCACATCTTACTCAGAATATGACAATATTATTTAAGAAATGCATTTCAACAGGGCGTGTACTTAAATTCATAAAGAAATCATATGACTTTATAGGGAATATTGTTTGTAATATCCATATTCATTAAAATAATATATGACTTACACCTTTAACCCTTGTTTTTGCCTCACGGATCTTCTACATGCAATAACTTATATTTTAGTGCCTGCTATGTTTGTTTTTCGTGCTGTGTACCGTTTAACTTTATGATGGTCCTTTACAATACAATCATGGTATTTTTTTTCACTTTCCCATACCAAAAGAATATTTACCTTATTTCATTTCAACTTTTTATTCATTATTATCGACAGTTACTTGCTTTAGGTCAATTGATCCGTGGTATCATGACGAACTAAGACATCCATTTGTGTTATTCAGTGGCAGATCCAACCAATTTAAAAGAAATTTCATTCTTTTTTTCTCGGCTATAACCGAAAGCAGTTTGGTTTATTGAATTTGTCACTGATTATATAACTAACCTAGTAACCAGCGTTCCTCAACTTACATTGAAAATCAATGACTCTTTTATAAAAATAGTCTTGGTGGACGAGGGCGAATTCCAGTGATGTTCAGAGAGTTAATGATGAAATTTTAGAAGAATTTACTTTTCAAAGGCATGTTTCAGTTACAACTATGAGAATATTACTCCACAATGCATCATTTAGAAAAAAATTATAAGGGGGTTTCCAATTTTATCATAAAGTATATGACTTTAAATTAGACTTCTTCGACTGCAGTTGGACTTAGTCAAAATGTTTTTATATGAAAATTAAGTTCACATTTCCAGAATTATCTCTTTATCAATAAATTATTAACTAATTGTAGATAAATTGTAACTACGGCTGTAACATCAGTTCATTTGGGTAAAGTCTTCTTTAATTAAAGACTCCACACAATTATACTATATGAAAATAATGAGATGAATAATATTTTGAAACTTAAGTTTTACTCTTTTAAGTAATAAAAAATAGGTATTGGAAAAAATAATACGACAGGTTACCCTTCTTTTATTACAAGCGATATACATTATCACATAAATTCAATATTAAATAGATATATTTCATAAACTGAGCGAAAAATTACTTCTTTAAAATAAAAATGCACCTTTTAGCATGCAAGTCTAAATATGTTGTGATAACTAAACCAGAAACGCAATAAGTGAACATGATTTTTTCCCCTCTTCTTCAAACATGAAGAAGGCGTTTTTACCAATATTTTCCTGTTTTGAAATTAAGTGTTCACGAGAAACTATAATTTATAACAAAATATAGGAGGATGCAAAATTATCACGAAACTCTATAAGCTCTGAGAAAAAGGAGAAGAAAAAAAAAACGAGTAAGATTAGGAATAATAGCAGCATGATAATATTTTAGTTCTAAGTTACGATATTGAATAAAACCTAATATGCCTATTTTACAGAAACTTTGACATTATACAAGGAATGTAGGTGCTAAAGGTCTCACCCAGTTGATCTATAATAATTTAATATATGCTCTGCCTAACGGAATAATAAAACCTCTTATTACTATAGTTTTTGCAATAATTTTCTTACAAGAAAAGCTGGAAAGTGTACAAAAAAAGTTTCTAAAATTCATTTGTAGAAAATACGGTGTTGCTTATCATCGAAATATACATACTACTCTGCAAAAACCTGGAGATTCCGGAATTATCCGATCTCTACAGAACATCTCTACTATGCAGGTTCATAAAGTTACTTCACTCTAAAGATTTCTCTGACATTTAGTGTAAAGTTCGATTCAATCCGTCATCAGAATCAGACAATTTTATCCATTCAGATTACTAATTATGCGTACGATAGCCGGTTCCAGATGCCCTGCTGTTAGAGCTCAAAAACTCTGTAATGATATCCAATTAAGTCCTTCTATGACAACTCTATCGTTCAATATATTAGCAACCCTGCCATGTCTAATCAATCTCCATAATTTAATTTCTTTGTTTTTAATATTTATATTTATACTTGTACTTTGTAATAGGGAGGGTAACCGCCCGTTTAGTACAATAAAGGATTTATTTATTTATTTATAATTTCCCTGAAAAGTGTTAATACATCGTAACCACCCTGGCCCCTTTCCTCATATCTATTATTATATTATCAAAACTCTCCATGGACTGGAGAAGAATACTGATGTATCAATACGCACTTCTTAACTATACTCAGAATTTCCGCAGAAAGCTACATCTTACGAACAAATAGCTCTTATAGACTTCAATTCAATTCATTTTATTGTCACAACGAAACTTGTCCCTTTTACAGCAACAAATATCTGGTAGTTCTTACTTTTTAATATCAATTCTAATACAGGACAAAATGTCAATCCTTCAATAGTGACAGTAGAAAGATTATAAGAAAATGATGATAGAGTATAATTATCATTTCACTGATTTATATTCCCTGAAGAGAAGATTAGACAAAAGTGTTCTGTAAATATAGCCTATACATAGTAATGAAGGTAAATATAGGGTACCTGTTCTTTGACTTATTAAATATATTATGCAACATGATTTTTTTGGGGTTAATTATGTTTAAGGAATTTGTCATTGCCTATTTCAAATCTTGATGGACAACCTTTCTGTCATGTTCATAAGTTCATTGTCATGTCATATTCACATTATTTTTCTCTACATTTTATTCTAACCTAGACTGGTAATAACAATGTATGATTGCTGGAACTGAAATTGTATTTTCTTCATCCATTGAATCTCTTTTCACATTACAGTGTAACTATTGTTATACCTCCCCTGCTCCCCCATGCCATACGCCATTGCCTGTGAATAATGTGGAATAATATAACAACGAAAAGAAGAACGGTATTAAATTTTTCACTCACTATTACACAATAGGTTGTTGGCAGATGTCAAATTTAGTAATGGTTTATGAAAAGATTCACACGCAGTATTATTAAAAGAGAGAGTTTAACTGCTAAACTTTTTTGTTCCGAAAATTGTAATAATTCCAGAGATCCCGGAGATTGCAGGGGAGCAAAATTTCAGGGAGGGGGGGGGGGGGGGG
>JAQIWE010001827.1:0-14605 GCA_034698565.1 Campodea plusiochaeta
AAGAAAAATAATATGAGTTATTTATATCAAGAAGACTAATATTATGTTATAATATCAGAAAAATCAATTTAGCTGCAGAACCCTCTAAGTCTCTTGTTATGCCCTCTAAGTTTTTTGTTATGCTTGTTTCCCTCTAAGTTTTTTTGTTATGCTTGTTTGCTTTCAGTAGTTTCATTGAAGAGAGTAGTCTATCCACACATTCGCCTATCAAAATACTGTTTATTTATGTATATTGAATATTATTTTGTAAAAGTGACTTTCCCATACACAAGTACCGTATCACTTTCTTTGCTCTCTATTGTATTCGATATCGCAAGAGACCGATAAGCTGTGTTGGAAAACGGATCGTCGACAACAACAAAAAAATGGTCCTTTCATTGACTTTACATTAGAATAGTACATTAATTATTTCATTTCATTTATTTAATCATTTTCTACTGATAAACCCAATTATAGAAAATGCAATCTATACATCACAAAATGGAACAATAAAACTGAAAAACAAAGATTGTACACGCATAAGAATAATTTCGTAGACAACAGAAAAATTGATTATTGCGACAACATAAAAAGGTATTGCTATCGAAAGAAAGTGAAGCATAATTATTCAGTTCATTTTAAAACACATGAAAATTTATGAAATTCAAGCAACATAAATAATGAAAATAAAGTAAAATATAATTTGGAAAATGATGGAATCAGCTGGGGTGGTTAAGGACACTGTTACATTTAATTGAGAATTGGGAAAGTGAAGAATTGTTCATGTCTATTTTAGGATCGCGAGAGGTTACAAAATTGTGTAACTATATACTATAATTAAGCACAAGATCTGATTAACCATAAGATGATAATAATGTGAACACAATATACCACTAAATTTACTAATTTAGTATCATTTTATTTCTTTATTTAGGAATGTGAATAAATGTAGCACAGCATTACTAATTAAACTATTCCAAGGTAGTTATAATAATATAAGGAGGGAACTATTTGAAATAACTTACTATAACTCTACATCAACTACATTCTAATCTATACCTCGACCCCATTTGATTGGCTAAGAAGCGCATTATTATTATTACACCGGCTGGTGTATATATTTGTCGTGTAATAGTCTGCGTTCTGTAGCATCTGTTATTGTCAGAAAGCTTTTCAAATCGATTAAATTCCTTTTGTGGAAGAAAAAGAGAATCGGAAAGTTTTTAAGAAAATCTTCTTCAAAAGAAGTAGAGACCTTGAAAGGACAAGTAAAGTAATGATGCGACTAATGCGGTACTTTCAACACAAAGAAAAATTATTCATATTTTCGCTTTCTGTGAATATAGAATGTTTGTGAGTGATTGTGTGTACGTTTTGTGATGATGATATTTAGTGAAATTTAGTTCAGTCAAAATATTTCAGAAGGAACCTATTTGCAAAATAAATATACATTTATTCGTTTTTTGTGTATGTAACAAAATTTCCGTGGTTTTATTTTAATCAAATAATGTTAAACAGTATACAAATTTGCTCAAATTGCAAGGTTTTCATATAGAGAAACGAGAGGTTTAGATGAATTTTATAGCATAGTCCCTAATTCAATAATTATGTCAATATATGTAAGCTTTGTATCAATATTGACCATACGTTCATCAATTAAATATATCCATTCTTTATGCTTTTAATATGAAAGAAATACGTACAATCAAATAATTTTATACTTGTATGTATATTGGAAATTAAACTTAAATTTTTTAGCAATTTCAGTTTCACAGGTCCATTATTTTTTGTCCCAGAAAATACCCAAGACGACTATACTGTTCAAATAATATTACATCTGTTGTGTAAAAAAAGTAAAAATTTTAAATTACTGCATTTCTATCTACTTGTATATTCACATAATATAACAAACCTCTAGTAGTTTCTAGCAATGTACTTTTTCTTTTTCTACTTTTACCACAAATAATACAATTCGACCAGTTTGGATCAATACTTGAAACAATGTAGTTGATCACCTATTGCTTATATTGGATAAAATACAAGCTCTCTTCATTGTTGATTATTCCATAAACAATACAATTTAAAACCACTTGTTGATTATAGCTTTATTGTCTTAGTGGCTTTGTTGATAAGCTTTTGTAAAGCACTATGGGTATGTTCGTTTTCAACACTGATGGGGAGGTATATAGCAAACTCCAGAAAGAAACATTAAAGGGTTACTTGCAGCTAAATTGACTTTTCTATTTTTAGTCTTCTTGATATAAATAACCCATACTATTTTTCTTACTGCCCAAAAATCGCCGGTTTTGAAAATATTCACCTTAGAAAATGCGGTAAAATAAGTTGTAAGGTAGCGTAGCAAACGTGGCCGAGAACTAGACAACTACTAATATGTGAATAAAATGATTAATTTGCATTATTGTTAAGATAATTTTGCTACTACTTCATTGATATGCTCTGGTATATATGTTGTTCTTTGACTAATTTATATATATTCGCAAGGTAGCGAAGATAGGCAGTTCGATTTGTACTACCTTGTATAACTTCTATCAACTTCTTTAAATAGAAATATTATTTGATCCGTTGGGTCAAATAAATAAATGTTTTCTAATAATGTAAGGCACAAGAAAATCACAGAAAACGAAAAATTCATTAGGTGCAGGTAACCCTTTAATGTTCTTTACTCATATGATATATTAAAGTGTTAGAAATGGGTGTACCAAGTTGCATAAGGTAGTTTAGACATCACCTATAAACTGCAGCGTTTTTCGCATTTTCATTTTCAGTCTACCCTTTTTATATATCTTTCTTTAATTGCTGATCTGATGATGGAGACCATTAGAACTCCGAAACCAGGATCAGCTTTAAGCTACACTACAGTATGCAGGTTGGTGCGGCAAGTTGTAACACTTTATAACTTTCAGACGATTATATTTAATTATATGATATATTTTCATAATATACATTACCGGTACAATTATCATAATGAAACAAACTCTTTTAAATTATTCCGTATTCTTTCCTAGATAGGTATGGTTCCCGATTTACTAATACAAATAAAGTTTTTGAAACCGTCTGCCTTATTTTGGGACCTCAACTTCTCTAATATATATTTTGTGCTGTAAAATATTACATTTGACATAATATTGTAAGAGTTATTTGTACTTCTTATTCTCATAAATATTTTATTACGTTTTGAAATGATCAACCTAAGCCCATGTTATTTTATTATATATCAAATGTATAGGGAAATAATTGTAGTTTCCTCCCCTGTACATTATTTGCTTGATTTAATAATTTATTTTTATATTGGGGATTTGAAGAAAAATTGCTTTAGGATATGGGAATACAATAATATTTTCAACTTTCACTTTGGATGTATAGATTGTGGAAAATTCAATTTTTATCAATAAAAAGTTTATCAAACTTAATTAAATTCTTTAACTTTTTTATTTATTTGATTTAGTCTTTTCAAAATATATTTATAAATATGATTATTTGATACTTCAGAAATTGCTTTGGAATATTAGGATACAATTGTAATATTTTTCAATTTCATTTTTGTGATAGATTGGAGATTTGGAGATTCAATGAAAATATTCCCTTGAAAAATCCCATGACTATCATAACCATCATTCAAATTAATCATTTGTCATATGAATATTGAAAACGAATTTTTCAATGCTTTTTATAACTGACATATCAAAATTCAATTTTCACCAAATAAAAAGTTTATCAAACTTTATTTTAAAGTAAATTCTTTCATCCTTTCTTTTATTTGATTTAGCCTTATTCAAAACTTAATATTTGTAAATCTAATATTATCAATTGGTACTTCAGAAATTGCTTTGGGATATGAGGATACATTTGTAGCATATTGTATTTTCACTTTTGTGGTGGATTGGAGATTTGAAGATTCACTGAAAATATCCCTTGAAAAATCCCATTATAACGATCATTCAAATTAATCATTCATCATATGAATATTGAAAACGAACTTTTCGGTTTATTCTATGCGTATAACTGACATATCAACGAAGTGAAACCTTTCTAATCTGATTATTACTTATCTCTGTCTTAATTACAATACTCGAGGAGCATCTAAGTAGAAGATTAGTATTTTCTAATTTGGAATCATAAATTTCCATCTGTCGAAATTACTAGATGATCAGAATATTCTCTAAAGGCATATTCATTAGCGTTAAAACTTACTAATCCAGAAAGAGCTATAGGAATTCTTAGCTATTACAGTATAGAATTCAGTCTTGGTGGAAACTGTCAGACTTTAGAAACCATTTTGAGTAATGGGCAACCATTTGTTTGGAATATGTCCTCTGCTACTTTAATTATGTTGTTTGTAGGAAAACATTAAAACTAAAGTTTAGATATTTATATGCAAGTGGGATAGTTAGAGGCTGTTGAAATACAGTTATCTTCGGATGATGAGTTTTGCTATACAGTTGATGTATCAGTATGGACTCGTACAGTTCTTATCAATATAATAATATTATTTATTTATTATCACCAACGAACAATAACAGTTCTCAGTTCAATAACAGGCAATAGCATTAATATTATAAATATATTAATAATAATTATAAGGTATAATGATAACAAAAAAGTATTAATTTTGAGAATAAGTATTATCAGGAAAGTATTTTCGTAAAAGATCATCAATTCATGTTTTGTAATATTATTGTTGTAGAGTATGTCAAATTCGGAGTCCAAGATGTAAACGTATTTCATCGCTTTAAGTGGAACAGAATAATATGGATATCTATAGAACTGTTTGAAGTTCTACCATCTTGCTTTCATGTCTCATTACCTTTCATTCACCTCAGTTTTCGACTTTTCATTAACAAGATTAGGCAATGTCCAATTCTGTGAAACAAATATATATGTATAAAAGCAAACATTCATATTAAAAGTAATTTCTAGAAGTAGAAATAAGGATTAAATGTAACAAAATAAAAGGAACATACTTGAGCAATAAAAATCTCTTTTGAAAGTTCAATAACAAGTATATAGGTAATGAAAAAGTTATTTGATATTCCTCTCAGATCCCCCCCCCCCCGTTTTCTATCAGTTTTTAGCATCATTATCTATTAAGTTTATTTAATCTTGAGTTGGCTTCCTAATGCGCAATAATTAGAGTATATTTAATTAGTATACGAGTCGCAAACTGATTAAAAACATAAATGGAATAGAATACCATGTTGTATTTGTTTATATTCAATATAAAACTTTCAGTTATTGGCAATTACAGTCTCCTGTACAGCAGTAATTATTCATTAAATGTTTCATATTTTATCATCTCACTCTTTTCATTCACATGTTGAATGAAGTAACCAATTACAGAAGTGGAATAAAACATGTGACATTCAATTAACCAATTAAAATACTGCTGTATATCGATGTTACGGTTAGACGTCCGTTTAAACAGATAGAACTGCTGTTGGTACAGATATCGATATTACCAGATATGTAAACTGACGCAGTATTTCTTGGTACAGGCAATGAATAATGCTGTCTTGATTAGAAAGTTGTTATCATTCAGTAAAATTCAACCTTTTAATTGGAATTCCTATCGAGCCCGAGTCTATACTTGCACTCGACCAGACTTGATTCGATTTTCGAGACGGCTAGGCACATTTTGACTCGTCGAGCCTTCTTTGAGTCGACGCGGATCAAATTCTAGCCCTTTCTCATACTTGACTCGACTTCTTGCAATAGTGATATATTTTTGCTTAAAACTCATCTTAGATCCGAGCCTAGGCCAGGACTTTCGACCAGAATCGATTTTCGAGTAGAGTCGGCCCTTTTTGACTTTATTCGTTTTTTGAGTCGAGTCGAGCCTACAGTTAAACGAGTCGAGTAGAGTCCGATCCTTTTACGAAACTCAACCCGATTCGGTCCCGTAGAATACTACTTTTAATGCAGTAATATTCACACACGATATGCAAGTTTTTCTGCATATTTGCTTCACTTTTCATGTTGCATAATCATTGATTACAAAGATACAGACACTGTAATGAAATGGTTTGTTACACATTTCATCAAATAGAATATTATATTCCCTTTGCACTAGGCATTTTACCTCGATAGAACTTTTATGAAGTATAGTTTAGTCACTTTAATTTTAATCTTTGTGTTCAGTATACAGGCGGGTTATTACAAAATAAGTAGACAGTTTCGTCATTTGATTACTCGAAATTGTTCAAGATATTAAAACATAATTAACCTGGTTTTCAGCGGTTCCGGAAGTCTTTTCTCAGTGTGGGCGAGATTGAAGATCATAGTACAATCCAAATAATTCATAGTTAATCCTTAGTGTTTACTTTTTATTCAAAAAATCCAGAGTCGCTAGTGCAAAAGGAGAAATCTTCAAAATAGGTTGCTTTCGTATTGTAATTGTTATATTTTTTATGTAGTCATAACAATTTCCAACTTTCTCCTTGATAGAATTTTTTTTAAATAATAAAGAAAAAGAAAAGAGTTCAAATTTTACTGAAAATTAGCTAAAATGTGTACTTTTCATTGTAATTGAGTAAAATGTTCTAAGCTCCCGCCACCATGGTGGATATTCGCTGAACGACTTCGACATTGCCTATTTTATTCACCCTCTGTTCCCACTGAACATTTCCTTTTAAAAAGATTTTTTAATTGGTGTCTTACATGACTGTATACTAGAGTTATATTTAAAACAATTATTTCTCCAATAATAATAACTCTCGTATACAGTCATAAACGGTAATTATTTCCATATTGTCTCCACAATAAAAAGTTGTATATGACTCTTCCCAACATCTTAAACTTCCTTAAATCAATCCATCATCACACTGATTATCTATTTTCTTCTTTCCCTTTCTTCGATGAAGTGTCGTGAACCCCTAGTCTTTAAGTTGCGTGGTGTTTGCTTGACTTGTTTAACCAATTTACTTACTAATTACAAGTAGAATGAGGTTTCCAGCAACTTTCCTTAAAGCAAGAAGATATCGATCAGAAAAGTTTGTGGATTTCGTGTTCCTAAAACTCCTTCACTGTTGGTTTTAGTTAGTGGGATATGGTATTGATGAGCAGGGAACACACAAATTTGTGTTTTAGTAAAAATAGAAACAGTTTCGGTGAAATTATATAACGAGAGAAAGAGGATCAGAGCAAGAACAATGGATTTGGTAGTATTTAATTTTCTTACATGCTTTTACTATTATTAAGAATGAAGATGTTAACAGTGAAAATGGGAAGTGTTCTGTAATTTACCAACTGCAGTTTCAAGTTTTTTTTTAAACATTTACCAAACAATTGACATCTGTAAACATTAAATACTTTTAAGATACTTCGTGGGTCTGGCAATTATAAGAAACAAACTAATTAGCTTCAGGACGTTTCATCTTTATTAATAAAAAGGCTTTATCAACTGTACACTAAAAATTTGAAAAGATTCAAAATCTTTTCAATCTTTTCAAACTTTTATTGTACAGTTGATAAAGCCTTTTTACTATTAAAGGTGAAACGTCCTGAAGCTAATTAGTTTGTTTCTTATAAGTGGCCAGACCCAAGAAGTATCTTAAACATGAATACGTCACTTAATCGCCGTACGAGCGCATTAAATACTTTATTCTGGTTGACTAAAATACGGTATTCATAGTTATATTCTGATGCTACTAACGACTATTTTGAAATACAAATACAAAACTGGTTTCTTGGTAACGGTAAAGATATTTACAAAATTTAAAGTTGATAAAATTTCTTAGTGAAATTATATAAGAAGAGAAAAAATATCAAGAGTATCAGAGCGAGAACAATGGTTGTTTTAACAATGAAAGACAAGAGTTCACATGCTTATTGCTGAACCAATTGTAGTTCCAGATTTTTGAAAACATTATACCACATAATTTATAATTGGCTGTAATAGAGATTTTATTCCTTCCTATAAAATTTGATAGTCATCTTCAAATTTAGCTTTCTACTGGCTTGATATCCACATTACTTTTTGTATTTAGAAAATTACGCTGTAAAAACTTAAACTGACGATCAATACCTCATTTTAGTCAAAGAGAATAAAGTATCATGTCTCATGTGAAGTCTTCTGTATATATAGCTTTAGATGATATAATGTTAAATAGGTTCTCTGTCTGTGAAAACAGTGAACTCAAATTATTATCCTAATTTATGTTATAAATACTTCATTCTTATTTTGTACTGTATGTTCCTTTCGATACTAACGGGTATGTATTTTTACTTCTTTTGTATTTTTTAGTGCATTCCTAATGTTCCTTATTCAGTCACGAAACAGAATCGAGAGAAAATAGCAATAATATAAAAACAGCTTATATACTATCAAAAAGTTCCTGTGGGTACAGCGACTGTTATTTTGTACGTATAGCATTAGATACGATGTAAAGTTAGTTATTTTAATATTTCATGACATCCATAATATAATATTAAACTATTATTGATGTGCTTTCAAATATAAAACTGTGTTTTTATGTTTGGAGTTATTATTTTCTATACATCATAATTATGTACTTAATACTTTAAATATAAAGCGAAATAATTATCTTATAGTTTTTTTCAATAGTAATAGAGTATGTTCATTTTATAAAAAGAGTAATGTAAGAAGAGAATATGAATTTCATAAAAATGTGTGATTTTAAACAACCAATTTATTTTTGAAACCGCCACGAAAATCTAAAATTACACCTCTTTAAAAGTATTAAAACACTTCTGCCTCTCACGATATAAATAAATATAGAACCTATCCTAATAATTTTCCCTTTGGTCACCCCCCTTGAACATTAACGAGAGAAATAGTTCGATATTATCTGTCGATAATTCATCCTCCGGGGCGAATATAACATTCTCCGGGTCTCCCCAGCGCAGTAGGGTGCTTCCGATCCCAGTTTTCAAGTTTTCCTCTGGATTCTGTTGACCTTTGCCCTTTCCGTGGAGAACTCGCCTACGTATTGATTGAAGGGGGCGGAGCTATTGACGCGATGCTAGCGACACACAACTTATTCGCGGACTAACGCGGAAATACTTCGCGGAAAGAACAGGAACGTGAAGGCAGTATACAGGAAAAAAGTTTTGGGTTGGAGAAAAAAAGAGGGAGGTTTTTTCCGAATTAAATGATTTGAAAGTTTTTGGAAACGATAAATTCTTGATATTTATCTGGAGAGTTTCTTGGGTCGTTTAGTTTATGAGAGTTCGGAGAAAAGTTGAATGCACGTATAGTTGTATGCTTTTGCGTTACTGTGGTTATTCGATTTTATTAGGGTTTATTGGCGTCCATTTATTTATAAGGGGAAGTCAGATAGTAAATGGTCACGCTATATGCACGTGTATAAAGGATTAATAATTTGACAAAACTTGACTTCGTCTGTAGCGTAACTTGACTTTGTAAATTTGGAGCATAAATGTAATGAACATTAGAGTTTTGGGGTGGAACTGTATAGGATTATTTCAATAAAATTAATACATTATTTTATTGGAAATATTTTGAGTCAATTACGTTTTACCCACAATTTAACATAATATTGTGTGTTAATATAACTATAAATATAGTATAAATTATAGAGAATGTAAAATACTGGAAAATATCACTATTTGGACAATATTACAGAAATTATACTATACTGACTTACTTTTATTGTTATTCCGAATATTGTTGTGGAGACTATTGAGAACCAACAGTATGTGTCCTTTAGACTATCTGACATTGTGTAGATTCTATCCACAAACATGGAGAAATATTTCCTGTATATTCAGGACTAACTATCGACTGAAGACATCAATCAGTGATTTTATATTCGATTATGATAGAGTCTAGCAGACTCATATGGGCTAGTGAATAATGCAACTTAACCTGACCAAACTAAACCAATTTTAAGATTCTGAAATGTACTGATTTAACTAAACTAATGTATTTTGTGTAAAAGAACATATTGTATAACTTGTATAATTAAATCCATTGTATTTACAACTAAGTCTCCGTCTGACTGCTGAATAAACTATTATCGATTCGTTTGGAATTTAATGTTTTATAGGTTAGAGTCGTAAATGTAGAATACCACCTAGTAATAAATTGATACATTAAAGTAGAAAGATGGTATAAAATGTTTATATACTGCTTCATTCATAAAATGAACTGGAACTGCATAAAGCTATATATTGTGTAATGAGCTGTATTAAATTTACAGTGCAATAACGTTTTGTTTCATTTATATCGAGAAAATATTAATATTTTTGTGATACTTTTTATTTTTCTGGATTCTGAACGATAACGGACGAATGCAGCATTTGTTAAAAAGTAATAATACTGAATGTGGTTATCATGATTATAAATTATTGCATCATGTAGTAGATTATCGGGATTAGACTTTCTTGAAACTGTAGAAATAAATAAAACAACTGATATTAATTTTAACCAATTTCCCGGTCCAAGTAACTCTAATTTATTACGATTATATATGTAAACTTTCTGCTATTCGATTTGTCTGCTAGTTTATATTTTAGTATGTCCAATTAGTAGTTTGTACATGGTGATGAAGCTCATAGAATTGTTAAATTTTTAATCTATTTGATAATGTAAGTTTTTGATATGTTTTATCGATAATATTTTAATGAATTTTAGTTTTGTTTGTTGATTAAGTGACCCGATGATGAATCGTGCAGATTCGAAACCGGTAGTCCAATGTCCAACAATAAATAACTTCCACCAGTGCAGAGTTGGGCGAATTATTTTGAACAATATTTATTCAGTTGATCATTTCAGGAGAAAAAAACTCCTATTGTTTTTTACCATTCTACATAAAGCAATTAAATTTCAATAATATCAAAATAACATGTCCCACTAATAATGTTCCTTCACAAATTTACATAAATATTTTTAATACTGTGATAAATAACATGCTCGTAAATCTTCTAAGATCAATATAAAAAAGGGAATTCACGAATTTGAATTCTGCTGAAATATTCCTGTTGACATACAAATCACATACTAAATCGCAAATAGTATACAATTAGGGAAATGGCTAGTTCTGCGATCCCATTTCAAGATAAGAATAAATAAAAATGCTTGAAGGAAATCTAAACGTTTTCATGTGAGAAAACAATCGCTTTATACGTTTTCTAATGACATGGAAATACCATACATTATTACCAATTTTACATTTCACCGTATCAAATTCCTTCACTTCCTTTATTTTTAAAAGAAAATGACCCCCCTTCACATTTCAGTGGATTGTAATGAGCAATTCTCATGACTTGAAACAATTAACATGAAAGTATTGTACGTTAAAGGAAAGCTTACAGTAATTATTCTTCATCACGTTAATATACTGTAAGATATTATTCTTGTAAGAGGAGGAGGGTTTCGTTTGAAAATCAGAAAGAAAATTGGGTTCGGACTACTTCTATAAAAGCTCTATTTAAGCTATCATTGGGTATTTTGGAATTCTATACAAACACCGAACACTTACATTCTTTAAATACGACCGAAAATAAAATATTAATTAATTGAGTAATTATTTTGTTATTGCGGAAACGGATCGATTTTTGTAATAGGGAAAACATAATAATTAGGATAAATTTAAATTTCGCTCACAGTAGTTTTTAAAAATTGTGTTAAAGTGCTGCAGTGTTGTAACTAATTTTTTTTTTTTTTTTTTTTTTTTACAAAAATCGAGATTTCAGTGTCATCTCGTATAGTATCTCCACACTTGTATCTTTTGGTTTAGTCAGCGATGATTTGCCACTTAGTATTACCCTGCTGCTACTTTGTCGTTCAGGAAAATGTCCGTTCTATAGTGTTGCAACTCCATACTCCATAAGAAATGCATGGGTTAAATTGTTGTAACTACATTGTACTATTTTTTTTTTTTTTTTTTTTTTTTTTACAAAATATAATTTAAATCACAAAATTTTAAAACTAAATTATCTCAAAACAATGAAAAATGCAGTTACAACACTCTAACACTATTGACCGTTTCACATACTCCACTTTTAATGTTGGAGAACTCACTGTTCTGTCAGTATTTGACGTAATGTAATTGATGAACATGCTATTGGTAATACAATTGACATGTAAATTTAACTTTATATTTTAAGAAATTTTTAGAAAATAGCAAACATTTTTAGAAAATAATAGCAAAGTAGCGTGTCCTCCAAGATCAAAGAGTTGAGTATAATTCATGTGAAATGGATTATATATAAGATACAATAATTGTTTCTCTGGAGCGCAGCGTTTGTATATAGAATTCCAAAATACTGAATGATAGGACGTTAGATTTTTCACACGATCTCCCTTTCCCTTTTTAAAAGATGAAGCACTTATCATTTCACAGATGCTTTTGGTACAGTAACTGTACGTTAAATACTTAATGGAATTTGTACTTTAAAACTAAGGTCAGTTTTTATGCAGTCGTTATTGTGTCAAAGTACTTTGAGAAGATGTAAAGTCTTTATTGTTTCTTATGTTATATATACCGCACGATTTTCAAAGCATTAAATCATGAAAACGATCTTATAATAAAGTATTAACGGTATATAAAGGAGAATTATCGACTTTATAATATAGTGTATGAAATATATAGGTCATGTTGTGTACTACATAAATGTTGTTTACTCACTTTGACATAGTATACTGTATACAGAAAGGAAACATTAAAGGGTTACCTGCAGATAATGAATTTCTTATTTTCTGTAATTTTCTTGTATACCTTACATTATTAAAAAATATTTAAAAAGTTTGACATTTTTTGACCCAACGCATCAAAAGATATTTCCATTTATAGAAGTTGATATAAGTTCTATAAGGTAGCACAAATCGAACTGCTTATCTTCGCTACCTTGCGAATATATGCAAATTAGTCACTGAAACACACATATCAGAGCATTTCAATAAAGAAGTAGCAAAACTAACTTAACACTAATGCAAATTAATCATTTTATTCACATAACAGCAATATATTGTCTCGTTTTCTACAGTTTATTTTACCGCATTTTCGAAGGTGAATATCTCCAAAACCGGCGACTTTTGGGACGTAAGAAAAATAATATGAGTTAATTATATCAAGAAGACTAATATTATGTCATAATATCAGAAAAGTCAATTTAGCTGCAAGTACGCTTTAATAATTACATTATAAAACATGGTGTAAATCATCTGTCTTCATCACATAAAAAGTGCTCTTATCACTTACGTCGTTAGAAGATCATAAAGAGTGAATCAGTAATAGTTTGACAACACACAAAAGATTCACTCGAATATATCCTAACGACGAAAATGTGTTACGTCACTGTTTTTATCATTCAGATTTCTTTGTTAGTTTATGTAATTACTTTTAGAGTTTTTCATATTATATAATATGAAAATTTCAAATCATAATTTCTATGGTTTAATGAATAAAGAAAATGATGTTCAATTCTCATATAACATCGTAACAATATCGTTTGAAGTTTTACATCTCCAACCTACAGTAGAGCTGTCATATCTTATTAAATTACAGATTCCGATTGTCCGTTTTAAATTACACATAAGGAATTTTATAGCAGAAGAGTGCATCATATAAAGCAAAATTGGAGTATAAATGAAATAAGAAGGTTAATATAATGGTTCGCAGATATCTTTTCTAAAACCAAAGAAATATTATTCTCTGAAGAAAAACAGGCTTCTTCTTTATGTTTTTAAATAATGATAGAATAACATTGTTATTCTTTTGAAATTTTTCTTCTTTCATGAATAAAAACATTGTGACAAAATCAATGTAGGAGTAATAGAGGAATACTTGAAACGATACTGGAAGAGAGAAAATATCCATTGTATTTGAACAAAGGTTTCCAATTCAGTATACAGCTTCCTATTCATTCAGTTTCTAGAGGAAAGAAGATATGAATCAATTCTACATTTTTAGGCTAAAGACTTTTATTTGGTTCATATCAGCATGGACTAGCTCCAGATTAACAATGTGATTTCTCGGTCATGCAATATAATAATGGGCAAGGTTTTTTAACATACGTCTACAAAGTAACTTTGCAATGCTTTTATCAAACACTAATAAGTAACAGGAAATTAACCATTGTTTACAGTTACGGTATAAAAATTACTGCAATTACATATCCCAGTAATACGATTTGTGTTTCAAATAGAATCATCTTCATTTATCGTGATTATTACAGATTGTAATGGAATTCTGAGTGTATTAGATGCAAATTAAATCAACTTTCTGATTTCTTTTACCTAGCATCTCGGATATTGTAGGAAAATACTCTCAGAGTCCAAATATCTACATGCGAACTCGTGTATCTTACTTTGCTTTACAATAACCGAAGCGTAAACGCAATGGATTGAGCGTTGTTCGCCTCTGAATTTGCCAATTGTGAATGCAATAGAAAAATAATTTTGTTGTACATCGATATTAATATCAAGTAAAAAACAAAGAAAGGTTGCACTGAATACTTTTAGGAAACGTCGGTAAATTCTAATTCTACTTCTATTTCAAATTTCTATTCCAAATTCTTTTTTTCTTTTGGTAAATTTATGTGTGTGTCTTGTATCGTTTTGTATACTATTTTTTCCAAAATTTCCTTTAAAAATAATTTATCTACTCTAATGATTAAATGTAAG
>JAQIWE010001828.1:0-14601 GCA_034698565.1 Campodea plusiochaeta
TCTAGGGAAAGCGAGTACAATAGAGAACAAAGAAAGTAAAACGGGATATGTGTGTTTTAAAAGATGGCTTCCCGCTGAAAAAAATACAGGCTTGAAATTGAAAATGAAAAAATCGGATCATAGTCGTCAAAGAATATGGTTCTGATTCTTCACTTGACTGTCAGAAGATGCTTGCTCCAACTGCGTAGGAACTTTCAAGTGATCAAATCAACAAGAATACTTGACAGAGAATACTGAATCTCCCTTTCAGAAGGATGTCTCTTGCCAGCATGTGCCACGTAGACTGTACTAAAAAGACATACATAAAAATTGAAAAATATCAAGATGAAGTAACTTAAGTATATTTCAATTAACACATTCAGCGATAATGTTTATTGAAAGTACGAGATTGAAAGTACGAAAGTGAAAGATTGAAAGTCGTATAATAATTCTGTCAAAGTACTTTTGTAATATAACCATTAAAAAATAAAGAACATCATAACCTTATAGAACATTTCAATATGAAAGTAACACAATAAAAGTAACTGGATAAACATTGGATATAACTTACTGAAAATCAAATTTGGCATCAATAAACAATTCTGCTAATCAAAAGAAGCTTTCTCTTATTCAAAGAATACACACACAAGAAAGAGTGAAACTTTTGAATACCCTCGTATATTCATAGAATTTTCGTTTGAACAATAACACCCTGCAGCTATTTCATTACATATGCTGTCCACGGGTCTTGTTGTTGTTTATAAAACTTTAATGTATTCAACACACTGCCAACTGGACCGTGATGTCGTGTTTAGAATTTAATAATCAACTTCCCGAACTTCGCACTATTTTATTTAGGGCCCTTCATCGGTGACATACTTTTCACCTACATTCAGGGGGGAAATGTCAATAGTAGAGTTATTTGTCCCTTTTTTTCCTGTGCATGTTAGTATAAATCAACTGCTTACTGGGCTTGACGGCTGAGAGAAAGAAATAGAACATCGATGAAATATGAAGAAAAAAATATTTTTCTTTTCAATTTTCAAAGTGGAATTTCTCGCCTTTCTATTTCTTTTTCTGTATGTTTGAACTGGCGTGTAACTCGAATTTATGTTGTCTCCAACATTTAAAGTGTGCGAATTGATTTGTAAAAAGCGAGAGATTTTCAGAATGAGTTTGCAAACAAAGAGGTGTTCAGGAGACTGTAATAGAAAATGTTAGGATCTTGTTTTTCTATAGACATTTACTGTTTCTTTTTTCAACTGTATGATTGTCGTACTCAATATAATCATATTTCTGCATATGAAAAACCAATGAAAACTATAAAATACTGTAAATTAGATATCGATATGTATCAATACTGTATAAGGGCATGTGAATAAGGATGCTAGTGAGTGAGTATAATTATATACAATATATTTGGAAATGTTTTTATGTGGAGATTCAGCGGTAGCTTAAAAATAAATCAGGTTGAACTTAGCATTCTATTATAAAACATCTTGAATGACATAAATCACATCATGAAGTTTTTTTTTCTCTTACGAAAATTTTTATTCGATAACGATAAAATCAAGTCTTCGAAATTTTTATTTCACAGCAAACTGACAATAAAGAAGAGATCACGCTACATTTCATTCATACTATCACAATTATGCCCTACATCATACGAATAACACCCCAAAAACAAAAAACTAGCGCAATTCTAAAAACTGACAACTTTCACTTATTCTCCAACACTAAATCTGTAAAACAGAGAAAGAATTCAATTACTTTCCTTTCTCTGTTTTAAACCTCTTCCTACTGTATCAACCCGTCACATCCAAAAACGTCTCTTTCTCTGTCTGTTTGGATATTCTAGTTATCTCATGGCATATCCAGCAGACACTCTAGTGAATATTTCACTCATTCTACTGGAAGGTCCAGCAGTAGAAAAGATACAGCAGTAGAGGTAGAATTTCTACTGCTCATGCTGTATGTGGTTTTACTTAATGAAATATAACAACGTTGCGATTTTGGGAGTGAGAGTTAAGCTTGTAGTATACCACTCCAGGATTCACTATCTCTTGAAAGATTATACGTAGAGATACTCCTGTCTGCTGTACGGTACAAACTTGTATGGTAATTCACTTACAAGAATTATCATAGATAAAACACGGTGTGTATAGACAGTCTATTCGGTCAAAGGATTTTGTCCTTTAGAAATACAGGAATAAAATGGTGTGGTTCGTCTGATTAGGAGGAGAAAATAATTTTACAGTGAAGCAGCCTTAATGAAGGAAAATGAAATGAAGTATGAAGTAATTTTATATTTATTAAGAAATTCAGCATTGGAAGTTATACAAATATAAAATTAAAAATAGTATTCAGTAACCTGATGATGTTACTTTTTTTCGGTAGCTTTCTATGTATATTTAATTTTAGTCACTCTCTTTACTGCTGTTAACAGGGCCACAAATATAATAGCAAGATTTATTTTTAGCATAATTCGTTAATTAAATATTATTTATATTAATATTTAGCGCTACATAATATTTTTTATTCTATTTTTTATTCTCCTAATCACTTTTCAAAGCGAATACTTTCAAAAGCAGCACATCAGTTCATATATACTTCTTAGTTTAAGCAAAACAAAAATATATAAGTATAATTATAATACTTCAAATTATATGCAGCTTATACTTGTATTATCATTTGACTTTTACAATCGCCAATTAGTTTATTTGCTTCAAACATATTCTTTAAAATACAAGTAATAACTCATGAACAAGCAATACCCTCACAATAATTAACTATAATGAACACTTAAACACTGAAACAAGAAGAATCTACCACGAGAACACAATGATCCTCTTTTACTCTTTTCCTCATCAATACTCTGCTGAATGAAATGTACCGCCAGCACTCATGTATGGCATGTACTGGAATATAAACGTTGAAAGGCAGTGTTAGATTCATGTCATTTGCAGAGACGCATCTGTTTTATCTTTTCCCTCACAGAAGAGTGATAAAAAATCAGCATAGAATTCCCTTGATTTATAATGGTTTGGAGTGATTTTATCTCTGTTGGAATATAACATGGGTTGGGAGGGAGGTGGGTGTGGCACATGTGGGTCGGTGGGTGGGGAAGTGGGTATGGGTTTTAGTGGTTCTATCATTTCCACTCTCGACTTTTGTGAACGATACGTCAATATAGATGAGTTCTATGGTTTTAAATATACTTTGGTTTGAGGTTTCCATTCTGTTATTGTTTCAGAGTAGTAGGTCAACTAAATATGTTGGAAGGTAGCGGGTTAGTTTAAATCAGTGTTTGAAGAATAGTTATTGTTGAAAATAGCGTCATCGACTAAGAAATAGAATATTTCAATTTCAAACAAAACGAAGAGACTTGTGTAGATTCCTGCAAAATAAAGTTTTCTAAATAAAGTTGCTGTTTTTGTTTCGATTTAAGTGCATCTATAAATTTAATAAGATTGAAAAACCTTTATCTGTCAAAATATTTGGGACTAATGATGAAGCAAGAACACAAACTGTCTTGTAAAGCCAACAGTTGAATTACCTCTTGATCCATAGATAGTAGCAAGGAATACTGGTTTAGTTCTTCCCTGGGTTATCGAAAGTCTTAATTTTAGAGACTTGCCATTTCATAAACTTTAAGCTTCTTTAATACAAATAACTATATTCTGAATAAATCTGCAACGATGCTTCGCCATTTCCAAGTAAACCTCGTAATCTTATAATAGCACTATTACACATGGACATTCAAAAATCCCTTTTCCTTTTTCTTCCTAAGGTTCTACAGAAAGCTTTGATTATATAACCTTCTCATACATTTTCAAACATACACATTGTACTTCTTTCTGAGTAAAGAAGAGCAGTTTAGGAGTTTTCCAATTTGAACTCTCAACAAAGGAGCTCTTTCTAAACCCAGCTTAAAAAGGAAGACTCGTTAAAGAGAACCTCACTATAAACAAACTAGCGTTGAAAGTAAAGGGGATGGTGCTGACTCTAACATACCTTTCTCACACACCCCCCCCCCCTTCCCCTTTTTCTGGTATAGTGGACCATCAGCTTTCAACTGTCTGTATCTCCAAAGACCTTTCCAAGTCTTTTCCTTTTGACATTCATTCATGTAGAAAAAGAGCTCATGTGTGAATGAACGACTTCAACTTTCGATCTCTAATTAAAGTGTAGAGGAGAACATTTGAGTTGGTATGGTATGGTGCAGTATGGTAGAACAGGACGAAGGGTATAGCTACTGTGTAGGCTAACTAGGAGCGCAATTAGTAGGGTGGTTAGAATTTTCATTGTGGTGTTAGAATAGTCAGCATAAAAATTATTTTCTGTGGGCTTTTCACGGAGGTTTCTCTACTTTTCGAGCATACAGATGAGTTTACTATCAGGTTTTGCTTAGAGGGTTCATTGCTATTGGAAGTTGCTAAGCTTTATAAGTAGAGTAGAAAATGTTTGTTAAAGTCTGTAATTAAATTCATTCATTCATTCTTTCATTTATTCACTGTGTTCTTAATTTTAGACCTCGGCAGCTCTAATTAATTTGAAAATACTAAAAACGTTTTATTTAACTCGGTGTTGTCAATCTTAATAATTTTATTAACTTGGTGTTATCGCTAACAATCCATGGATGTTACTTCTGACACACTTAAGATAATAATGTTAAATGAAACTCATTATCTACAGTGAAAATATGTAAACGAGAGGGGTTTGAACCAGTCCAAATACTAAGAATTTGTTAACCCCTATGTACACAGTATCTTCTTTGACAGACAATAATTCACGATACCTCCTTGAGCACAACAAACAGCCCCTCAAAAATACTCCATACACCACAATTCCTTATTACGCCACTGAATACTCGTTGAGAGGATGATAGGATCGCTTGAGGACGGAAACTTCAGACATCCTTCAACGCCTACCATGTTTTCAAGTCCTTTAGAATAATGGAACACGCCAAATGTTTCAAGTTTCTATTGCACATTGTGATGCTTCAAACTGCTTGTTAGAAATTGAAGAGAGGGGCAATACAACTACATCATTTACACTTGATCACTCACATTTGGAATTCTCATTAGGTGCTACTGTTTACTTTTTCGCGACGAGGATCTGTCGCTCTCTCCATGCTCTTTTGTTGATAGGAATGAGTTGTGGAAATGTTGATTTTTTGTTGGTTTCGTTAATTCGTTATTTTTAAGGAGTAGGTTAATAATGTTGTACGCTACTATATGGTAATTATTATTACAGATCTGCAAGAAATAATTGTTGAGCATGATTACATTGTACTGCTAAATTATACTAGAAACGTTATTGTGTTTTTTTTTCTGTTACTCTTATGTAACGGTCCAGTGATTATAAACAAAAATTTTACCAGCTCGTACGACTGTAAGATTTCTCCGCTTTCGTTGAATCTTAAGAAATTGGTATTATAATATTTTGTATTCTGTTATATTAATCTATTCAATATTATTGAGATCTAAGGAACGTTAAGATGTTTTCAAGTTAGTCATCAGCAAGCCTTTCTATATTGCTATGCTAAGATATTTAATAAGTTACTTCGCTTCCACACTTCATTTGAAGTTGTATTCTTTCTTTTACACGAAGAAAGAAAATTATACAGTTTTATTTTATGTTACACGAAAATAATGAAACCGATATGTTACAAAAAGTTATGAAACTATCGAACCGTACAGCAATAAAACCAGTAGTTACGATGGATATCAAAAACGAAGAAAACCATTATTTCCGAGAGTCGTAGAAATGCAAGGTTATGTTCCAAATAAAAGTGCAACCATTAAAAATGATCACCGAAATTTATTTCCTATAATTCCAAATAACTTTTTTCCAGAACAATGAAGAATCAGTCGAATGACATAAAAGGCACCTTAACACGTCTCCATCATTCAATTTCAATATCAAACTAGAAGCAATAATTTGTAGTGCTGAAGTGAAGCAATATTCCAACGTCTTCGAAACTACTGTGCAAAAATATAAAAACACAGAATATTAAAAGTAAGATAAGTTAATAATTGTAAACTTACTCATTTTGGGAGTAAGAAAATTGAACACTGGAATCGTAGCAATAAGAAATAGGACTGAATTTTATGTGTTGAAGGGATCATTTTTGTTATTTTCTTTGGGACCCTTCGAAAGTGCCTGAGTTAGATCAACTATGGCCTTCGCTGCAGCGCGTATGATATTGAAGGATAAGAGAAGGAAACCGTCTAAGGATGAATATCCAGCTCGAGCAAGAAGCAAGGTAAGAAAAGAATAGAAATATTTTGTCATTTATTTCACATTTTTTAATGACCTCAGTGATAACAGTGGTTTAATGGTGATGTGCACTTTGTAGTCGCAAGTTCTGTAGGTTTGCACTCGGCTTGTTTAGTCAAGTTTGGTCTTGAATTACAAAAATAATGCCTGATAGATAATGGATCTTTTGGTTATGAAGTTATATTATCGTTAAATAATACATTATTATATTTATAACTCGAGAGGTAATATTACCCTACTGAAGAACTGAACTAACAATTTAAATACTTCAGCCGAGCTGTTTAAAATATATATAATTGTAATTTTGACAATGGAATTGCGTTCCTATTTAACAATACGAATTTTATATGATTTCTAGTTCAATTGACTATAAATGCAATGTCATATCTAAAATCTACGTGAGAAGAAACTGCAACGAGTATTCACTTATAGCTATGACATTTTACTACCACTACCTTAGTACAAGTTCCTCCTCTCGTAGAAGTAAATTTTCTACTTTGAATAAAAATGTACTTTTCAATAAAAATGTACTTCAAGTCTGTGTTTTCCATTGTAAAACGGGATAAAGATATGAAGGCAAAAGGAATAATTTAATCCAAAGTTGAATTTCAATTATGAGAAAATCCAGGTTTAAGCCTTAGGGTCTCTATTATAATAATGGAAACGGCTGAAGTATATTATACAATCTATTGTACTCGGAAAAAATATTAAACTGTAATAAGCTTTTTGAATTCAAAGTTCGTAACAGCTTTTCTCATAAATGAAGAAGTAAAGGAATTTTCCTACAGATTTGATGAACAAACTAGTTCTGTAACACATTTTGACAAAAGTCCTCATTTTTAATATTAACTCTATTCCATGAGAGCTATTAAACTACTTTGTCACGTTTTCAACGGTGAATTTGTTTCGAATGTCAGGCCTTTATATTATTAATGTTTTTCATAATGGTTTCCATTGCTCAATATCCTTAAATTCGCGTCTGAACGAAATAGGATTTTTATTTCATAGAATAATTTGAAATGAAATAAAAGAAAGGAAAAGTAAATTAGTAGAGCAAAACATCTCTTTGCATAGTAGAAATACACTTGCATCGTTAAAGATAGTGAACTACGCGTGTTTCTACGCATCTAAGCAGAATAACACAAACAAATATAACGACAATTATACGAACATGAATTCCAAGAGCAATGAAAAATAAAAGTATTATTACATAAATGTATAGTTTATCTTCTGATAACGTGCAAAATAATTGAAAAAAAAAACACAAAAAAAAAACATATTAGATGACAAAATTCGTCACTTTCACGTATTTCACTTTTGTTTGTTGCTCACAGGTTCAGAAATACGAAACTTAAATGCAAATTCACATCTAGTTACACTTACTGGTTTCAGTAACAAATAATTCAAATACATAACTTATTATTAGCAATAGAATGTCAATATAATAAATAACCAGTGGATATTTGAAAGTTTGAATACTTATTAAAAGTTTCTCTTGATTTTCTTGACGACTCAACTTTCAATTCTTAAAATATTTTGTTGAATAAACATCTGCAGTAAATATATTGTTCTTCTTATAATAATAATACCAGCAGGCAGGAAAGCCGTAAACAATTTGTGGCGATTGCCACGTTACGTGAAATGGGGCTGAAATTGTTTTCCTCGACTAACAGTTAAATTGGGTCCCTCTGGAACGAACAAGAAGTGGAGAAGTGAACTGAATTCAAATGGAATTTAGAGTTTATGTATAGAACGTAACGGTATAGAAGAGAAAAATGCACTATCCTGTACTATACGTTACTAGCTTTGCCTTAATTGCATTTTGGAAATTGTTCCAAATTATATATTGATTTTGAAGTTTTTTATTATCTCAAACTAATAATGACTGCTTATATTTATATGGTATTAATATTTAACTCTGAAATAATTGAATAAGAAATATTTGGTCAATAGTTCATGAGAAGCAGTTATAAACTGAGTAGGTTCAGATAGGATTTTTATTGTATATCCCCAATGTCAAACTGATTATGAGAGTAACTCTTTATAATTATAATTATGTATTTAATTAATATAATACTTTTCAAGAATCGAAATCACTGTATACAATATTCATTGATGATGAAAATATTAAATATTAGTTATTTTTATTTGAACAAACTCTAATTTTAAACTGTTTATTTCAACCTCGTAAATAGTATAGATATCTTAGTTTTAAATACTTCAAAAAGAAAACGACAATTCGTTATTGAAACAAGCCACACATCGGATTTTTTTGTCTAATACCAGGTCAGTTTGCAATCGAGAGAGGTTTATTTCATTTCATATTTCATAATTTTAATTCCTCAAAACAAAATTAATAAAATAATCGAAATACTAATTATTTCGTTGACGGTTTGTCTATAAGCTATGATCACAAAATAATTCGTGCTTTGTGTGAAAAAATCGTTTGAAGTTAGATTATTATTATTATTATTATTATGCATGATACCGAAAGAATACCTCTGAATATTTTCAACTGTTTTTAGTACTGTAAAAGATAATAATACAAAGCATTTTTCGTGAATAGAATTATGAGGAACAAAATAATGTATAAATAGGTTTATGTGGATTACAGTATATAGTATGCTACTTTCGTGCTCTATTTGCAAGGGCTTTTGTTTACAGTACTATATTATTGGGAGTAAATACTTCGCCCAGAGGATAGTATAATTCAAAGCAAATAAATGAAATAATTTTGTATATGGACTATTATATAGCTTTAGTTTTTACAGTTCTAAATTAATTATTTCGAGCAGATATTCTTTATTTCTTTTACACGCATAGTTAAACACCTTGAGTGCACACCTCTTTTGTTTGAAACTCTGATTTTACAATGGTATCGATAAAATGTGTTTGACGTAATTGTGATTATAGCTTTAGCAAAGGTAATATGAAGGTTTATAGATATAGAGATACGATTATTCTGCAGAAATGTTGTGTGGTCTATGTACAATACAGAGCGGGACTGAAAAAGATTTTTTTTAAATAGTCAATACAAATGCAAAAATACATCTATTTTGGACAAGACAATTATTATTTTCATTGTGATATTATTGTGAAAGAAACACTAAAATAACATTTCCTCCCAAAGTAAAAGAAAATTTAGAATTGAACAGTAAATTTTTATTTCCATGTTATATTATATGCGTCATAGCACTACGTATATCATTTGCAGCCCAACCCCTCCTCCCACTTTCCAACCAGCTGAATTCTCCAAACTCACATAACAAAAACCAAACAAAACGTCTATAACCACAGACGAACATTCCCAATTTATCCTCCCACCTCACATTTTTCTCCTGTGATAAACGAGCTCTGGAACCACGCAACGCAAAGCAAGCGTTTGGATTGCCTAGACCACCAGGATAAAAAAGAAACCAACACTTTTCTGCCTTATTGACTTGTTCGAGAAATGTAGGAAAAGTACATAAGGTGTTAGCTACGGCTGTCTAGCCATACAGAAAAAGCTTTGTCAATGTCTAGTGCAAGTTGTTTGGTGAACCGTGTCCACTCCCTACCGGTTTAGCACTAGTGCACTTCTTCTCAGACATTATATACTTCTATCTTTCGAATTTACTGATTCTTCTTCTTCTTTGTGCTACGGCTCATCGAATGCACACATGTATTTTATACTGTTCAGATTTATTTATTGGAGTTCAGTTTGTTATAAAAAGGAATATTGTATTTGGAATAATGTGGTATTGTTGTGCAGTAAATTTAACCTAAATTGGTTATTAGAGATTTAATGAGGTTTTAATCGTGTTACGCTATACTGTAGTTTATTTATATAATTGACATTTGGCATTAAAATATTGACATCTAAACAACAACAACAAAAAATCCATTTATGTATTTCTCTTAAATAAATATTGACAAACTTCCTTTTCTCAACGATTCTTCGTTCGTTGTTGGCGAAAGAATTCTATAGGTACTCATGGAAAAAATATAAAAAATAACTTCAACGTCAGTGTTTATAGGGTTCAGCAGTATCATACCAATATTATACACAATAGACTACTCAATGTTTTCCCCTTTTTTTCTGAATTTTTTAAAAACAATTTTCATTAAAGCAATTATTTTCTAAAAAAAATCACTTTATTTACGTATGTATACATCTTAATTAAATCTTCTATAGTGCATATAAGCATTCTAAAATTCACAACCATATTCATCAAATGTTTTCTAGTATATACTATCGCTCTCGGGTATGTCTTTGTCCCACTAACAACCAATTAGTTTTGGTTCATTAGTCTCGTAATTTTTCAATTTAGAAACTGTAGTTATAAAGCGAACAAAACAAAACAGATTTTATTGTGCTTAATGGCATCTTTGAAAGGAAATTCAATTTATACGCTCTGTTTATTCTAAAGATGCAAAGGGAGAAATAAAAGGGAAGACCCTGATTGATTTTACTGTAATTATAGTAGCTCATAAATTTCAATCTCAGCTTTATAAACTTTACTTAATGGCATTTTAAGCCCGTATTGATGTAATGCAAAAGGGGAAGAGAACGTAAAAAAACTCCACCCAAAGAAGAAGGAGAAGCCTTTCCTCTCTTCTTTTCTGGGAGAAAAGTCTTAAGCGACATCGAACGTCAGAATTAACGTTTCTTCCAATCAATATTGCGGAAAATGGCTTTTCCTTGCAGATAGGAAAAGGAAAAAAAATCTTCTTTTTGGAATCCAAGCTTTCTCTCTTTTTCCTCTGAAACTTCTTCCCACCTTTTGGGCCTTCATTGAAAGGATTTTCAAGTTCCAGTTGGTAGCGTACACTCCAAGTGGGTGTTTTTACAGCCAGAACATAGCCAAAAAATCCCAAAGTAGTACAGTTTTCCTCTTAGTCACTTCTCATCTTACTTCATCGAGTGGCGACGATAGGTGGAATAGAACAAAAGGCATCTCGTGTTTCTTATACTTAAAAAAATAATCTTGGAAACGTATTGTTTTACAAAAATCAATAGATGTTGTTTAAGAAATCATATTGGTGGTAATATAAATACTAAAGGTTCTTTATATTTTCATAAATACAGAATGCTTGGTACAGTAATGCTGTGGAAATGTCGAGAGGGTGACTCACTTTTGAAAAATATGTACACTTTTGGAAATCTCACAAAAGATTTCCAAAGATTTTTAAAGATTTTCAAAGATTTCTCGAGATTTTCAGAGATTTCCAAAGATTTCTCGAGATTTCCAAAGATTTCTTAAGATTTTCTTTGAGAATTTTGAAAAGTTGTACACTGATTTCCGAAGTGAATCATCCCTCGGGAAATATTTCGCTAGAAATGAAAATAAGACGATATGGTATATTGCACAGTACAGTTTCTTTGTTTACATACATATATAAAACAGTTGATAGAAATCCTACGATTTATTAAAACAATAATGATTGGAGTAAACATTTTCACATTTTCCGACCAAAACAATAAATTGGGAAGAAGAATTTCCTAACAAAACAATCCATGATATTATTCTATAATTTTGAAAACGTAACTGTAGAAGATCAGAAACTCTTTTGACGTGTTACTTTTCACCATTTTCGACGGTCAAGTAGCACCCCTTACTTCCATTCTTGTACGCCACTGCTCATCTATCAATAGAGATGTTATTGTTAGATAGTCTTTGTCCTGAGGTTGATAATAGCTTCTTTTCATCGAGAGAAACATATCTCTTTTTCTCCACCGCCTTTTGAATTGCTCAAATTGCAATGTGAAATGAAACACTATACATTTTCTCTCTCGAAATAAAGAGGAAAATATGATGAATTTCTTTTGAATGCTTTATTTGTAACAAATGAGTCAATGCCCAATAATAGAACTCCTCTTCCTCAAGAGTTTTCTTTGAAATATGTCTGAAACTCTTCTAGTAGAAATAATGCAATTTATTTTATGAAAGGAATATTTTCTTCTACTGCAGTATATAGTGTTCTGTAGTATCTTTACTTGGAAGGGGTATACTATATACTTTTTGTGTGTTTGAGTTTACAGTGTCTTGTCTTCTACCAAACATAGGCACCACTGGAGCTCTCAGAGGGATAGACAAGTAAATAAGAATAGATTGAGGAAAAAGTTATTTCGTCCTTGTTATTACTCAGTTTAACTGTATAACACAAGAAATGGAGTGTTTATATGTATTATACTCTATATTACTGCGATCAGAATATCTGGTTTATTTTGAAATTTCAAAAGTATTTGGAATTTTTATTTTATTAAAAGATAAGTGGATAAAGCTGCAATATAAGTAAACTTCTCCGTTATTTTTCCTATGCTGAGAGTTCTGCTGTCCATAGTTCAGTTTAATAAAACAAATGTTTGAGATCATTGTCATCTGCCGTAAAGACGCAGATTTCTTTTTCGGATTGTGTTTTCCCCCTTCTTATTCCAATAATATTTTTATACGTTAGTTTTATCTTGTGATTTCCTCGTTAAATATTTCTTCACTTTAATGTAACATCAATTACAAATACTTTCATTTTAATGTAACGTCAATTACAAATACTTTCACTTTAATGTAACGTCAATTACAAATACTTTCACTTTCCACATTACAAATCCACTGTGATTCTGAGAATATCACGAATTCATAGAATTCAAAGTACAGTAATATATATTCATCAGATTATTATTACTATCAGAATTCATGTTATTAATACCGAGTAGAATGAGATTATATTATTGTAAACAAGTGTGAAAACTTCATTTGTGAAATAAAAACTCTTTGCTAGCAAATAGTTCTTGGAATTCGTATTCATAATAGAACAGATAACCACATTCTGACATTTAGACAATTGGTTTCATAACTTATTATATGTTTCTGAGAAGGAATGTTTCTTTACTGGGATATACTGTAAGGTAACATAAGTTTACAGTGGAACATAATCTATATTGTCACATGACGATTTCGTACAGACTGGTGGGATGTTTAAGAAAAATAGAAACCAGTTTTTTCGACACTATAAGTTGAATTAAATGAAAAAAATAAAATATTGGGATAATAAATATATAATAATAGTTTTATTATTATTATTATTTCATTTAGCTCACTGGAAATGATGGAAACGTCATTTATCCTTAAGCAACCTCTTCTCTGGACAAAATCATGAAAATATATTCGTCAAACACACGAATTTTTCGTGAACCACATCACGAATTTTATAGATGAATGACTATACTCATACTATATTACTATGTTACGAAAGCATAACAATAAAGATACCAAAATACTGTAATATTTTCATCAGCAACGACATAATGATAGTGACATTCACCACATACGACTTGTAGGAAGCACTCAAACAATCACTACAGTATATTATACTACTGCAGCAGCATAGAATAGTAGTAAAGTTTATATAGACTCCGGCGACGCTCTGACAAGCAAGACAGAAGGTCGTGAGTAACATTACATTCAAAACTTTCCAAAAATTACACCACAAACTTTTCAAACTTTCAAAGGTTTTCGCAATTCGTAGGGTTCTAGATGGAGTAATTTAAAATGTAACTCAAAGTAATCAACTATATACTACTGTACATCTTTATGTTATGAAAGTATGGAAACGAGGAAGATATATTTCTTCACTGATGGTTTTTATGTTTTTGAAATTGGAAAATGACAAAATCTCTGTTTCTGAAATGTTGCTTGCAATAATAACCATAGGCTGTAAAGTTTATTTGTATTTATTTCAATATTTTATAAATAGTCAATATAAATTTAGAGCATTCTGACTGTTAGTAAAGTATAACATTCATAACATTTTGTTATAACAACCAATCAGCTATACTTAAAACTCAAACAATCTTCAGGCAAGAGCTATCAGTCTGTTAAGTATTGTATATTTACTAATATAAAAAATCTCTTTTGAATTATACAAGTTTTGTTTTTTTGTTCCTCTCATTTTATAATAACGGTTATTGTACTTCAAAACCCAGTACTCAATCGTATTCATAGCTATATTATACTCGTATTACTACTACTGGAAACACATTTTGTTCTATCGTGTGTAATAACCTATCTTTACATAATAATTCCGAAGCGATACTATCTAAGAATATCTTTTTCTCATTTACAAACCTATGAACTCCATCACTTTCATAACTATAAAGGGCGAAACAGACACAACAGCTTCTTCGCCAACTAGTAAGCGATTAATGAAAATCAACCAATAGAGTGAAAGGGGTGGGACCTAAATTATTAAGTCTAACTCGTAAGCGCTTACTTTTCAAAATGGATCATGGCGCGATTTTTCCAACTTGTTAGTGGACAACTCCAAAGGGTAGTTGTGTTCGTGGCCATCTTACGTACATTA
>JAQIWE010001829.1:0-14580 GCA_034698565.1 Campodea plusiochaeta
TAGGTGGCACCTTGTCACACCTTACAATCATTTTATTGCAAGTAGCTGGTTATAGTACAGCACCGTTCATATTAAGAGTATCATTTCAACACTGAATACGATTTTGTGCCTTTTGAATTATAAATGCTGTTATTTGGAGTTTCGTATAAATACGACAGAAAATGTAATTAGCGAGGAAGCTATGTGAAAACACAGAGGACTAGAGAGGTATTATTCACAGCGCTTGATGCTGATTGTTAAATTCAAATTCATGAAGAAGAACTATTTATTTCTAATTTCTAGGAACTTCAACTATTTAAAATAACCCATTATCAAGATATCAACAAAGTCCAACGCCGTAATTAGGAGGGGAAACTATTTAACGTAGGCCTAATATGGAAAAAAAATATCAATCTCATAGTGATACTGAACTACAAGAACTACAGAAGCTTCATTTTTCGGGTAGTTATTCTTCAAATTTGTAATTTTGGTAATCTATTTACCACTTAGGAATGTCAATGAAAACATTAATTAAAATCAAGATAATTGTTATGATATATGAACTCACATCATTAACATCCAAAATAGCTGTTAATATTTATCAAACGTAGGGACAGCACAGACAATCTCCTAATTTTCCAATGAATTCATTCTTTTAGTTCATCATCTACTCTGTATTTCCAATTTAGGTAAATGTATTCAAGATATCACAGAATAAGGAATAGATATCTCGAAATAAAGCGCACGGAGATTTTTTTGCAATAATATATTCCTACCAGCTCTAAATAAATCTTATCTTAATTCGTAGAATTCTTTATTACTAAATGATATGTGTCAACTTTTCATAAACCATACATGATATGTGTCAGCTTTTCATAAACCATAATTATAGACCCCTATACCTATACTGAGTGCGAGTATTTTAAGTAATTATGAAAATGACTTATGAGAAGCGAAGAAAAAGTCTACCATCATTCGTTACATTCACCATCTCTATGATACTCGTGTTGCTGTGTGTACGGGAGACGGAGAAACGTATAGGAGCGTGGAGAGCACAGAACCATCAGAGAAGAGTATATTCCCCCCTCCCCTTTCTTCTTTTGTACTTCTCCCTGTACGAGGGTGAAGCAGGTGAGGGACGCTACCCCTCAACTACACTTCAAACCCTTTCAACGATATGCTGGATAACATTTCAACGTTCTCTTGGCAGTGAAAACGTTACTGTTGATGGAGAAATAATCGCATGATTCCTTATATTTCATTCCCAAGATATTGCGATTTAATGTTCCACTGCATTAATTTTTTTTTAAATGTACAAATTATCGTTTTGATGGCACTTCAGGAAAAGAATTATGCCTAAACTAATCTTATACTACATTAATTGCAAAATTAATTTTAAAACGAAATGGTGTTTAATTACAATAAAATAAAATACGATATTTCCTACAAAACTAATATTAAATCTGTTATACCAGAACAATATAATTGTACTGTTGGGTTTATTGCATATTATATAATAAGTCATTCATCACATCTAGTAAAAGTGTAAACACTGTACTGCGGTATTGGGTAAAATTTTATGGAAATTGCATTACTTTGGAATTTATTAAATGATCCATTTAAAATCATTTCAATCTTGGGAAATATAAATATATTGTAAAACATTGGCAATACCGTAAATTTCAACAACTCAAATGCTACAAAGAATTCGGTTTATACCATTTTTCGCGATAACATATTCTAAAAATATTAAAAATAATCAATGTAAAGTCGTTAAATTATTTAGTTAAAAATTCCTGAATGGTTTAAGCAAAACTAATGACGAACGAAGTATCAGTAAATTTAAACAATCCGAAGTATAAACAGGGAGAACCATCCGATGTGAATAACCTCAAATAGTCGGTGACGTCAGAAAGATAAGGAATTAGTTGGAAATGGGTTTTAAACAAACCTATATATGGAAAAATATATAATTATTATCTATGAGAAAAAGCATTGTGTGTCAATTTAGAATATTTCAATTAGGGCAATGTTGGATTTTCAAACTACTGAAAATAAAAGACGGTTTTAGTTTCATTCTTATCTCTTTCTCTATCTTAAGAGCACACAGCAATTAGCTTTTATAATAATAATTATATTGGAAAACTAGCTTTCCTATAGCTTTGTGTGCTACTAAGACATGTGACTCTTGAAATCTTGATAAAATTAAAAATTCGCTGAAAGTAAGTTTTTGGGTTTCCACAATAATAATGTATTTTATTGATGATATTGATTTTCATATTCTGTCAAACTTCGTGTCAATAGCAGTTCTTAGTTTCTTACAAATTCAGTAATAATTACCAATTTATAACAGTAGAGTTTACGACATTGTAGGCAAAAGTAGATTGTATGATCGGTATAAGGACGAATTAAGTTTCCAATATAAGTGAAGTAAACAATAATAGTGTTCCATGAGTCGTCTATTTGAGTGTAAACATCCGGGGTAGGTGTAAAGTTGGATTCCTGCCACACTGCATTGCTATAGGAAGGATAACAACAACGCTGAGAGAAACAGAACAGAAGACGTTCAACTACTTCAAGCTTAGGTTACGTGAAGGAAAGCATGTAATTGAAATATCTTGTCAATTTGCATAAATAATCACTTATTATTTTAATATGTCTCACAATTTTTCAATTTCCAAAATCGGTTATCCATTAGTAATGGTGTTTTGGAGATTAAAATTAAGTTTAATGATGAGTTGAGGGTTGAAACTGCAAAAATTGAAATAACCTATTTTGGAAATTGGAAAAACGTGAGAAATATTCAAATATTAAGTGATTATTTCCATTAGTTATTGACTGCTGAATTTCCTATTCAGTTTGATCTAATACTGAAAAACTGATATAATAAATATCGAATATATGTGAGCCATGGAGCATATATGTTCGACATATTTCCTTTGCAAGTCTGTGAGAAAGAAGAAGTGTAATAAAGATGTCTTTTCGATCAAACTTATAAGTTTTGATAATGAAGGAGAGAGGGCATATCGACACTGCATAATTATTTTAAAACAGTTAAAAAGAAAAACACTGCAATTGCTTTGAAACTAAAATACTGTAGTGTGAAAACAAGAAGCTTTAACATTTAATCATGATACGATACTATTATGATTCCATATATTTTAAAACACACTTTGATATACGTTTTAAACAAATTTGTCTTCCGTAAACCTTCGACTTAGGCATTGCATTATCAGTTATCACATGGAGAGAAAAGAGTCTGAGAATGTGAAAGAAGAGGAACGAACGATTGAGGTCATTCCCCCCTCCTTCTCTTTCGACTACGGTTACCCTACACTCAACAAATAAAGTAGGTTCCAGTGTTCACTATAAAAACCACGTACATTTCTTTACTGTTCCACCTTCAATGGTGAAGTTACGACAATACATTATGGTCAGTTTTTCAGTTTAAAAAAATGATTACGGATAATACGGACATCTGCAACATATTTATTAACTTTATGAAAAGACAAAATTGTTTTGAGAAAGAAATTAAGTAACGTATTATTTTAATAGATTATTCCGTTTGCTGTAGAATAAAATAAATAGAAAAGTCATTCCTGTTTACGCCTTCGCCTCTGTTTGCTACAATTACATAAACTGCATCATGAATCTGTTTCAGGGTCAGGGAAACTCTGTCAAGTCAATTCTTGAGTACTTATAAAGTCTCTAGTAACCTTGGAAGCACAGACTCAATGTATTTACTCATATTAGTTTACAAAATGGTGACAATGTCCGCTTACCAAGTATTTTTTTTTCTACATTTTTCATCAAATTTTAATGACCAAGTTTTCGGATATCTAGCCTAGCTTCAGATTATCTTATCCTCAAAATAAATCTAAGAAGAAGTCAACAAAAGAATTATTTTCATTGCAGTACAGTAGTAAATCTAATATTGTAAATCATAAGTTGGGTACTTTATTGTCCTTGCCCTCGTCCCTTCACAATTAAAATATTAAACGTTAAGTTATAAAACATTACCAGAGTAGGCTATTCAACAGAATGCACAAGTTCGTATCCGTGATATCTTTCTTAGAAATTCATGTAATTTGTTTTCAGTAAAATCCACAACACTGAAACAATGAAACAAAATGTTCAACTTCAAAGAAAGTCATAGAGAATAGTATTTGAGAATATTTTCTATGTAAAAGTGTAGGAAAAAAATACCAGTCTGGCAGTCTCGTAGTTATAAGCTAGCAAGATGCTCTGACAATCACTATGTTACCATTGGTGGCGCCAGGGGGGACTCGGAAAAAGTCATAAAATCGTCGGAAAATTATGATAAATAGTAAGTAGTAGTTTAAATAAAATGTGATGAAATACGCAAAAAGATCTGAATATTTTGTTGAAATGGAAGGTTTCTTAACAAAAAAATTCAAGTGTGGGTCCCCATTGCTTACGTTTCATGTGAAATTTAAGTTGTACATAGTAGATTTATTGTGCATATTCTGAAAACTAACCTTAAATAAATAAAAAATAGTTCTTTTTATTAGTCGAATCCATAACCAATTTTCCTATCCGGGTAATATCGTATAAGAACGAAAGAAAGTAATTGGGTGAGAGTGGAGCAAATATCTTATAAATACGTAAGCGCTGTAAAATGTTTAGCTCATTTCTTTACTTTTCTTTCGTTTTTTACCGTTTTCGACGTAATTTTTCGGGTAGTAATTACCCAAAGTTCTACCCGATACCCGAAATAAAATGGGTAGCCGATGAAAACACTAGGCCTACTTTTTTTAAAAGCACACGCCGTCGGAAAGGCTGGACACCCTGTCGGCGGAATTCGGAATGTCTAGCGCCACCCCTGTATGTTACCATTAGCCTATAGTACCACAGGAAAAACGATTGGCCAACAATGTATTTTTTTATATAATTTTGTACCACATAAAAACTGCGTAACAGTTTAATAGAATGAATGATTCACTAAGACCTTGCTCATTCCTCAGTTCCAGAAAAATGATTCAACAACAAAGAAAATCATTATAAGTTTTCGTCGATTATCATATTGTCTCTAATTCTTCTTTTCATTTCCAAAGTACAGAAATC
Source organism: Campodea plusiochaeta (assembly GCA_034698565.1). Taxonomy (NCBI): domain Eukaryota; kingdom Metazoa; phylum Arthropoda; class Diplura; order Rhabdura; family Campodeidae; genus Campodea; species Campodea plusiochaeta. Next base: position 5,065 of record JAQIWE010001829.1, read on the forward strand.
TCGGAAACTATCTTATCTAGACAAAACAATTCTATGGACAAGATTAATTTAAGTCGAATAATGAATATTAATATTGTTATCAAGAATGCGGAATAAAGTGAGAGCACTTACAATCTTACAGTACACTTTAATGCAGCTTAAATTACATAATTATTAATCAACTTACACCCCCCCCCCCCCTCCCCAACATAAGCATAAAGCAAGTACAGTACGCTTATCAGAATGGAGTGATAAAAGTCCATCATTTCCAACTCTATTATTCCCTCCCCCCCCCCCCTCTCTCTCTCTCCCATTTACTTCTCTCCCTGAATCTCAATTCTTATTTCTCTTCATTGAAAGCCAAGCCAATTCCCGCTCCTCGCACCCTGTATAGCACACTCGACACACCGGCTGCTTAGTGTGGCGGGATTATCTACTGCACAGGGGCTCAGTACTAATAAAAAGGACTTTTTCCTTTCCGACCTTGAGTGGAGTATGAACGAGGAGGAATGATGTGTTGATTACATGGAGAAGCGTACCTTTTCCAACAGTTTGAGGATTCTCTCGATGTGCTAAGGAGACAGCTTTACGACGGTGGCGTGGGGTGGATATGTATCTTTTCACTTGTATCCGGACCCTATGAATTGAAATCAAATAGAATTTCTATATGAATTGCTTCCATGAAGAATTGATAATTGAGGATTTCTATTTCCTAGCATAAAATAGGCATAATACATAACATTGAATCATAATGTTGATGGAAATTTACTTCAAAGGAAAGCAATTACTTGTGTGTAATTAACTCATTAATGCAGTAAGAAATAATTATTTCAGACTTGACACTGCTTTCTCTTTGCCCATTTAATTATTTTACTTTACTGGTTAAATATAGAAAACGGAAACGCCTATAATCAGTATTTGTGAGTCCTGTAGTCCACCTAAATGTTACTGTGGGTACTCATTATAGGTAATATTAAAATAAAGTGATTTTGTAAACTCGGAAAAGGAAAATTTTAACTCTATTGAGCTATTAATGTTAAGTTCAGCGATATAAAACTCTGGTAAATCGTCAAAGAAATCCCTAACATTGACATGATTTGCATTTCCTGTTCATAATATCAATCAAAAACCTCGTATTTCCCATTCAAACGTCATTCAGTGTCAACACGTATCATAAATATCCACACAACTTCAGTAAACCTTTTTATTATAACTTCAATCTCCCGATTAACATGTCAGCATTTAATTCTAACGCAACTATTCTGTACGTACTATGAAGCAATAACCGTTAGTTAGTTCGGATTATGCTTTCTCTCTCTCTCTCAGCGAGTGCGTATTTATAGTTCCGGCAACGTCGCAAGCACTGAAGGAGAGCGAGTAATGTGACAACAGTGCGGAAACGAACTCATTGAAGAGCCAGAAAATATTCTCCAAAGCGTACGGGGAAAGAATGCGAACACCAGTTGCGTAATAATATCAAATTGACGAGAGCTCATCGTAATGTGCTTTGGAACAATTATTATATCTACTGAACAGATAAGATAAGGGTCCTCCTACCAATATAGTTTTCAATAATAAACGTGTACTTTTCCAAGCAGGGGAAATGGTCTAAAAACCAGTTCTATTTTGTAGTTATATTATAAGAGGGTCATAAAAGGGACGGAAAAACCCACGGACTTTCACAACACACCTCATCCCGTCAACAAAAGAAAGGTGGAAAAGAACAGGGGTAACTTACTTCAGTTATCTTTGTTCCATTTCTTCCAATTCCAGGCTCCAACAATATTAAACAATAATTTAGAAAGTTTATCCAAGAAAAAAGTTCTTTGTTGTAAATAAACTTTAGTTTGCGTCTTTGTAATAGGCTATAATGTTAGAAATCCATTGAAGGCTTATTGATATGAAATAACATTTTCACCATTTTGTAGCCCGTTAAAACTTCATCGTAAAGAACCAGTATCGTGGGAGTACACCAACACCCCATAATATATAATAAGATTAAGAAACTGATTTGAAATATTCACAAACAAGAATTCTATACGGTATAGGCTAGTTTCAGTTTAATTTTATTAAAAAAATGGTAACTTTCGCTATATAATTTGGCAGTCTCCTATTTACAGAACAATGCATTATTTATAAGTGATCTTAGGGGCACATTTTGTTCACTCTGTCAAGTGTCAACCCTTGCTCTCGCCCTTGCTCTGACACAGAGTTGAGTAAGTCTATCATAATTATTATGATAATCTTTAAAAAATTATTCAGACCTCGTTATACAATTACACTAGAAAACTTTAGAAAAAAAGAAAACAAATGACTTACCAAGCTGCTTTTCAGTTTTTTCTCATTTATTTCCTTCTTTTTCCTCGTTTTTTTAACGAAAAGAAGAACAAGAAGTGTCCTTCAGTACTAAACATTAAAAATGAGTGTTTGTTCATTCTGACAAATACATTTCCTTTCAATAGAACTAACAGTTTCGAAATGGAAGTCAAAAAAATAATATTTTGCGTTCCATTAATTTCATAGTACTGTTTTCCTCACATTCTATTTTGAAAGTTTCAAATTTTAGGCTACCAAATTGTATAGCATAACCTAATGTGAGAAAAATTTATCCAGTGTAAATCGTTTTAAAAATTATAGATGGTATTTTTTATCAAAAACAGGCTTATTTGTAAATTCGAGAATCGAGATTCATCTGAGAAAGAAATAAACCAACAAAATAAGTGTACAGCAATGTTGAAAGAACTCAAATAATGTTTATTAATATTATCATTAGTTTATCATACAAAGTATAGAAAGCACGAGATGAAGATTATCTATTTATTTGTTACAATGTCGTCAAGATATTACTATAATGACGAAGAGTTTAAATACCCAAGTTGACGAAGAATAAAAGGGCAACTTTCCAGTCTAAATCAATGAAAACAGAATAAATATAATATAACAGTACAATTCTGTATATTTCTTGCACAGCATGAATTTAAATATTCTATCATTCGATTGGAATATATTTCTACGAATCTGAATAACGTACATTATATGACAACAGTGTTACGATTAATGCATTACATTTTAGGAATCAACCAAGAAATCGCTAGGGGAGAACTTCAAAATAAAGCTTTTTAACTTAAAACTATTCAAAGGTAAACGTAAATAAACTTCTAGTACACCTTAGAGGTTTTAATTTCCTTCTCTTTCTCTTTCCAAGCGTAATTTTCGGACGACAATGTCTCCCACTTGAAAAAATGTCTCGAGGTATTAAAAATAGATTCAGTTGGCAACATTTAAAGTGCTCCAGCACGTTAAAATAATGTACTTACGCCAATCGAAGGAAAACATACCAACACCCAAACAAATGAATAAAACTCCATTTGTAAACAATAACATGATTATAACCTAAATGGATGGTACTGTAGATTAGATTCTACTCTTGATTCTCGTTTTTATATATATTAGCTCGATCACGTTTAAATGAATATAGGGAGATTTTCTGCAATTGATAATTTTAATACTGTTTATTTAGTGAGTTTCAAATATTGTAAAATACGAAGATTGCTGTCATCTACGCCCCAGTCATGGCCGAACGAGTGAGGGTCCAGTCATGAACTTTCAAAATTAAATTCCTTATGGAGTAGGATTTCCTAAATTATTGATATAATGTACCTCGTCTACATTATTGTTGATTTGTGAATTGAACATTGAAAATCGAAATGTAATTATCATAATTTTAGATTATTGTAATTAAAGAACTTCGAAACCTAGGCATGTTATACATTTTCGGAATCGGCAGAAAACGAGGAATAATTATCAATAATATACGTGAGTAAAGACGTAAAAACATGCGAAGTTTTAATGGTTTATGGTTTCAAAGCGCTACGAACGTCAGAAATAAGTCGCCGAGTCGTTTCCATTCTTTCAAATATTACGTCAAAGATAACAAAGTAGAGATATTTCGTTTCAATATTTGAAATCCACATTTCAATACTCTTATTTTCGTATTATATATAACAGGTATAAAATAGCCTTAGATACCGCTGTTTTAAACGCGATCGTAATGTATCTGACCGTTTTGTGCATGATGTAAGAGGAAACAGATGGTCTGGAAAACTTTCGTTAATTAACTGATTTCCGTAATTCGAAAGCTCGTTGACACCCTTGAAAGTGATATAAACACTGTTTTGATTAATTAAATCATTAATATCGGGAAAACAAGTAAAAACTTTGTTTTTCTTTACAAAAAAAGTGTGAAAAATGACTGTTTTAGTAATCCCGGGATTTCTCCGGGATCCCGGGATTGCAAACACTAACGTATCACATTTATACATTGAAACTGGAAGAACAATCAGTGATTCTCAGTTTTTAGTTTGCAGGTTACTTTATCTTGAATTGAAATTAAATTGATTTGTAAATAACAGCCCGCAATAACACAGCAAATATACAGTGAATAAAGGGAAATAACTCTGAATTGCTTGTGTTGTTGTGTGGGAGTATGGAGAATGGTTTAGAAACTAAAAATCAACGAATTGGTTTCATCTAAGTACAAAAAGAACTCGTCTGTTGAATTCTATTATTTTATCTCAAATGACATAGATAAACTATAGTATTTTTTTCTTCTTTTTCTAGATAAATCATAATTGTCCCAATATTCCTAAAACTGTCAAAACCGCACACAATTTTGTTTTGTAATAATTATAAAATGAATTTCATTATTCTTAACATGGATGAACGAACCAATGAAATGATGACATTTTGGTCATTCTCCATGCATCGAGTCCAAACATTGTTTAATTCTCAAAAGCTCTATCCTTATGACTACATTACATAGCTTAAAACTTATTCATATATTATATATACAACTTATTTTCTCTTGTCATGTTCTATTACTAACTTTATTTACCACCTGTCATTGTTCTAATTCAACTTACTATTATTATTGTTGTTTTTCTTTATTGTTGATATCAATTTGTATTTTATTTATCTCCACACTCACTCTTCTAGGAGAATATTCTGTATTGCGTTGTGTCTAAATAAATAAATAGACAGAAGTCATAGAGATAGTAAGGAAATGACGAATTCAAATTATAAGTAAAAATAAATTAATGCAAACAAATATTTTACAGTGAGCATGGTGGGATGGTATATCAGATTGGTAAAGCGCTAACTCACGTTGCAAATGTATAGCACATGGCCAGTTGTGAAAATATGTCAAAAGTCCAAGGTTATACACGGTAGCAACTCTTCTACGAGCGGCCCACAATGTATTGTGAAAGGAATTCCGATCTCTTATTGTGGTAGGATTCATCAACAATTATAAAGATACTGACCAAATTATTAAATTTCCGTTTAAAGGCAATGTCGATTGGCTTTTAATTAAATAACTGAAAAATCTTTCTCTAATGATCAATACAGTGGAGGTCCCGTATTTCAACACCATACGTAATTATAGAACCACTGTGTGAAAGAATGATTAACAATAAGGCTGCAGTTTTAAACTGATTTCTCTTGTTAAAAAAACTCAGTGCAAACTTTAAAAATTGTATTATTATCATAATCAAAAAATCATCCACTTAAAATATTTTGCAAAACATTCTGATCTTAGGGGGATAGGTCAAGAATGAAAATGAAAAAAATATTCTGTTCAATGCTTCAATATACATCAGAGTTCACTGATCTACATAACTAATAAGCTAGTGCAGTAAGTGCACATCAGTTTTCTATGAAGTATGAATAAAACATCAGTAGCAGTAATATTGCAGTAGTTTCGTTCTTTGGCATAATATTGTATAAGCATAACAATTTATAATAATAACAAAGTATGAATGGGCCACGAATGCAAGAAATAATAAAACCTTTCCGTTCCTAAATTCATTCGAAAACCACAAGCTAGCAATCTTCTGGAACTATACAAACATCATGTTGGATATATCTCCTTTTCTCATGCAACCCTTTTAAACTTTGAACGAGAAGAGATCTTCCCCTCCCCTTCTTTTCACTGATGCTATGAACATCATAATGAAAGGCATATGAACGAGGAAAAATACACTCGCTGATGCAGATGCATACAATAAAAAGCTTTCTTTCGTAATGAACATACATTTTATAAAAAGTTGAGTTAGGTGACCTTGGAGATATCAAGTACGTCGTAATGTAACCACCTGATTACAAACACGAACAAATATTTCTCCAACTCGATTTGATATTGTGAACTTCAAATACAAATTTAAATACTTCGTTACGATAAATTGTTACATTGTATAAATGCAGTCTTACCGGTAGCGAGAAAGTATGTCAATTACTCAATGCAAAAAATTAGCAGTTCTTACGTGTGTGAATATCCTTTAGTTATAATTTCAAGGTTATTTCCTAATGATAAATCATCATGAACAGATTTCCGAATGTTTTTATATAGAGACTGGAAAACATAGTGACACCTTCTCCACTCTGCCAAGTCTTCAACAAACAGAACAAATATTGATTTATTTGATAAAGATAAATAGACCAAATATAAATTATATATCAGCTTACACACTTTTCGCATAATTTCTTATAAAACGAAAATTGCAAATTTGCACAATTATAGTAAATTACTCGAATTGATAATTGTATTCCTCATTCTTCTCGATTACGAATGATATGTTAATATGTTTTGGAAACTGAAACATCTCCGAAAAGCGAACTACACAGTTTTGTACTTTTAAAGAACATAAATTTGACAGAACAGAACCTAAGGACAAATGCAGAATTTCCAAACAGTGGAGATATCGCCCAGCGTGTCGCTCAGTCATCTATATAGTGCTTCCAATATCTTACGGACCTAAACTGGTTATGTCTTCAAACTGTTTTGACAGGTAAACCAATTGTTGACCACTTGTTTGGGTGGTTCAAAATAAATTGGGTATTTTCTATACAATTCGGAAGTTGATCAAAGAAAACAAATAAGTCAACAAGGATTATTAATTGTTGGAATGTCAGAAACACCCTTGATGGGTTAAACGGTTTGGGTCCGTAAGATTTTGTATAAGGTATAATTATCTCCATTTGAAATTAACTATTGAACTCCTTCTCATTCAGTAGTAAACAGATTATAGCCCAATTACACTTCCAAAATTATCAACACCAAACACCTAGATTGTTCATGTTATAATCGGTGACTACGGCGAGATATATCGTTCAGGGGTAAGGCGATAGTATAGAAGCAAAGCATAGTTACTATTTTATGGTACTCTCCAGAATGTTTGTTTCAACAGTTCCAGGTACATGGTAGAGAATCTATTAATAATTCTGTAGCAAGCATTTCACATTGGCCACTTTTTCCATAAAATAAAAATTATAACTTTCGTACTGGATCTAAAAAGCTTCATTTTGGGTTTGCAACGTTTTTAAAACCAATAATACTTTTAGCAATACGTTATGTAAGTTACAATATTTCCAGATTTTTGAAAATAGAATGAAGTACGAAAAACAGGATAAGTTTTTTCTTAGAATGACAAGCACTGAAGAGATAATTTCTCAATGGTACAATACAAAATAATAATATTATACATTACATAACATCTTTGTATGTCTCCACCTCCATCGATGGAAAATGTATCTTAGAGTCATGTCTTTCAGAGAGAGAATCAAAATTGTGTTACTATGATACCACATTTAATATACGTAAAATGACACTCGAAGATCAATTATAATGTAACCTTCAGATATTTGCTATTTGGAAATAAAAAAAACAATGATAATTATCCATACTCGAGGGAATCATTCAATGATAATAGGCTTATTAAATTATGTGTTCAAAGTCTGAGTAGGCCTAGAAGGTACAGATCCTTCTCCGCTGTTTCGCAAGGCTAGCAGGCTGCTTGTAATTATGAAGAATTAAAAAGTCGCAGTTTCCGTTGACAGATTTATCTTACTTTGAATAGAGTTCAAATTTTTTCCTGGAAGTGGGGAAAAGCTAGAAATACAGAGAAAAGTCATAGTTCAGACTGGATCTTGGGACAATAGCTTTAAATAATATTGCAGCATTAGGTAATTTAGGTTACATGTCCGCTGCGATACGTAGAACCTAGGCTACGCCATCAATACCAATAATGTACATTTTTCTTGTCGTATAATGATTGTAATACCTACTTCATTTATAAATAAAATATTGAGATAAAATCGCTTGACTGAATCTATCAAAATTACGTAACTACCCTATGTAGCTCGTCAATATTGTTTGTTGTTTCATAATATCATAAATCAATTTTATGATCTATGAAAACACCATTTAAAATACATCATTATCACGCCTTTAAACAGCTTTAGGCGACATCAAACCCTTTCGAACTGCAAGAGACTACGGGTAGCGGGTCATACAATAAATTATTTCACACTTATGTTCATCTATAAAACTCATACGTGAACGATAATCGTACGTGAGAGATAGGCGTCCTTGGCCCTTCCCGCCGCGATTTTATCCATTGCTTTGGATAGCTGCCAAGTGCTGGGAGAGACGATCTCTTTCCACACAAACTCTTACAACAGACAGACGCTCTCTCTCTCTCTCTCTCTCTCTATTCCCCAGCTTTGCGATATTGCTGAGGATTCACGCACGGATTTTTCCCTGACACGTTTCATGATATTGTAAAGGATAGAAGCAGCAATAGGAAAGAACAGATGTGTTCACGGATGGCTAGTTGGTTACTAACTTTTATGACAAATGTAGTAAATAAATCAAATATTATTCAATTTTATTATTATTTTTACTTCAGAATTCCTGGCAGAAAGACTTTTCATTATAATTTTTTATTCCTACGGTTACTGATTAGTCTATAATGAATAGAATTGTGTGCTGCATAAAGTATTGCAAAGATGAAAAGCTCATTGGTGTTTAGTTGCACTGTGAAATTGTACCGTATATGTTGCGGGTACTCCATACATTATCCTTATTGAATATAAACCTATGAAAAACTTTCAAACAGCTACTTAAAATTAGTATGGATTTTCCTGGGAATCCTACAGATATGCTACAAAGTCATCATAATGTTCCTATAATTCACAGGTTGTCCTTCGAAATACGATTACGCAACCGTTTCTCCTAATCATTTTCAGTTTTGGAAATCAAGCAATTTTACAAAACATTCTAGGAACTTTAAAATAAATGATCAGAAAAATACGCTTTGAGTTCTGAAACACAATTTAGTAATTTCACGAAGTACGAGAGTTTATCTGACAATTAATTAGGTAAATATAAACAAAGTTCACAAAACTTTAATTTCCTTATTCAATAATTAGAAATTAAAACTTTTAAAAAACACATTGGATTTGCGTGTTCAAAATACCACAAGAAGGCTAGTTAGATTTTTTTTAAATAGAACTTTTCTTGGTAAGTTTGAAATACCTTTCGTATATATATATACAAACTTACTGTATTGGGGAAATTGATCTAGTACATTTGTAAATATTTAACTTTTTAGCATCGTATTATTTTCCTTTTGGAAGAGGTCAGCTAACTCTCAGATTGTAGGTTCCCACTCACGGAAAAATTATTTATTTGGCGGGTTG
>JAQIWE010001830.1:0-14578 GCA_034698565.1 Campodea plusiochaeta
AATAATACTTGAACCTATCTTAAAGGTAAAGCTATACTCTCCTGATTCCGTGCGAAGAACGGGTATTTCAGCTAGTCTTAAAATAAATGTTAATATTATATCCATATAGTTATAATAATAACTCTACTGTAACTATATATTATGGATGCGTAACATTAAGGGCTCTCAACTGCTACATTATAAATGTTAAATTGGTGTTGAGAGTTAGGAATGGGAGATATTTATATTCAATTCCCATTTTTCCAGAGAGTTATGCAAAACCATGGGACAGAATGATAAGAAATATCCCCATCAGGGGGTCACAATTCACATAGCATTGATATTTATCCAATCAGGATATTCAAAGTTTTCAAAATTTTATACCTGTGTTATCAAAATTAGCAAAACTTGAATATTTTCGTTAGCAATGTTGTAGATATCTACACAATTAGAAAATAATGATGGTTATTGGTATAGAAAATGGCATCACAGTATAATATTTGGAGTTTTCTACAGTAAATGAGTGACAATTGGGTCTGACATACAAAAATGGATTGATGGGTGTTCTAAATGAGGAAGAAGTAGGAAGTATTTATACAACAGGTAGACTGGGTAGATAAAAACAATATTATTCCGGTGCTTACATTTACTGAATTAATGTGGGCCTGAATGCTACACTAATCTTGTAATACGCTGTATGAAGTTAGTTAAAATTTTATTAAGTATTTCTCTTAGTTGTATATAGGAATAAGAATATTTTACAGTTGAGATTTTGTTGTTAAAAGTTAAATTTTCGTATAGCCACAATTAGTAGCTTTTTGTCGTATAAGCAATTCTTAACTGTAATTATTGGACACCATAATTATTCTCTTCACACAAAGTAATGCAAATAGCTCATTACATGGTAGTGTAAATAAGTATCATTCATAATGTGAATCAACTTAATTATTATTATTGTAAGATTCTGTAACTATACATACTCTGCAAGCAAATTATATTCTTTAAAATGATTGTTCAGATAATACTCTTAATGAAAATATATAAACTAAAATATTTTTAACAATGTCAAAATACGCTGCTATTCCTGAACAATCTATTTAGTATATTATATAGGAAGAACTGAGCTCATTCTTCATTGTATTTTTTTCTACTGTATAAACCACATTATTTTATGAAAACACAGGATATCCCTTAACACTAACACCTCATTATCACTTTGATTGAACTTTTCCTCAACTAATGTTTGTATTTCTTATCATAAAAAGTTATTATACAACCTTCTAACTCATACAATCTTATAATAATCACTCGCTTTTATTTGTAAATCAATTGATAGTACAAAAATAATTAATATACCACAGGAAATTTGTTTTTAAGTTAAGGAAGGTTAGTAGATTTGGTAAATAACATCGTCAAGTTTATACAATAGAAAAATTTCCTCAGTAAGCTCTAATTCCGACAAACAAATTACTGAATTGAAATCCAAATGTGGTAATATGTAACTGCATCCGAGGGCATAATATATACAGTAGATTAATGTTATAAAGAAAAACAGTTTTAACATTTATCTGGCAACATTCTGCGCATCATGAAAATATCATTCAGGATATGTTCTAGTCAACTTTAAAAGCATAATTTCACTGTTATTTAATTTAATTTTCCTTTTTTATTTATTTAATACTTTATTTAATTCTGAAACTATTGGACCCTTTTTTATACATGTTTGTATTTTTCGAATGTCTAATCTTCATTTAACTTTTAATTTCTTTCAGCATACAGATCCTGATTACTCGTGTGTTTACGTTGTTGTGTTCACAGATGGAGATGCTAAAGGATTTGGTTTAACTTTCACACTTGGCCGAGGAAATGAATTAGGTTAGAATAATATCAAACTCGCTTATCTTTTCTGATTGGTTTACAGACAATTTAAAAATATAATGATTGTTGAATTGTATATACCAGCGAAAGATTAATTTTCAATAATTTGAAAGAACAAAATATTCACTGTAAGAAAACCAGAGCTCTGACGGAAATCAAAAGTTAATAGTATGGCTTTGACATGATATTAATTTTGTAGTATTTGTCTGTCATCTAGTAACAACTGTGCAGACTTACGTACTTACTGTTCTGAAATAGCAGAACAGATTTTACATGATAAAGAATAAGGCACCAGAACTGCAGTATGGGAATCTCGTGTTTTCTCTTCAACTCGCTTCAACCAATGTTTTCAAATTAAATTTCAATGCCCAACTTTTTTATTCTCACAAATTTAAGTAATTATTTCGATTGTATACAATCTTAATATTTTGCACATACTGTATATCTAACACAGATAAGTTTTTTTATCAATGTTTTCATTGTCTGCAGGTGAACGTTGCTGCTACTGTCCATTTCACTGAACTATGTAATAAACTTCACTTCGTTATCTCATTTTTATTATCCGTATATTTCTGAAATTTCTCAATACAATGGCGCAAAATGAAAAAAAAAATCATTATAGTTATTATTTTTCAAGTCAATAGGAAATATAGAGTCAAACAACAAGTTACTCATTTTGGATTTTATGACAAAAGTGAGATAATGTGTAAATACTTTTTTTAAAGAAATGTAGCTTATTGGAAAATATAATAAATTATTGGCTCGTAAAGCAATCGATATGCCAGCAGAAAGCATAATAGATTTGTGTCTTTTCAGTTGCTGAAGCTGTTAAATCTCTGTCTCACATGGTAATTGGGAAAGAAATCAGTTCGTTGTACAAAAACTTTGGTGGCTTCTGGAGAGAACTTACATCAGAGACACAATTGAGATGGGTAAGGAATGAATAATTTTATTTTATGGTTAAAAAAATGACAAATACACAGAATGACTAAAAATATTAATTTTCTTCATTCTTGATATTTTATTAATCCGTTAATACATTTCAATATTTTAAACTATCTAAATCCCCTTAAATTCTGATTATTTTGCATTCAGTATGAATAGCGTAATTACATTATATGTAAGTAACTTTTTAAGAATGACTTTAGACTTTTCAATTTTTCTGAAATTATAAATATCATAGTCGTATAGTCCTTTTTCTTCGTAATCATAACGTATATTATATTATATAAAAAAATTAATACATGAAAATATGACTTATATAAAAGTAAGCAAATTAACATACAGATGCAAATGTTTCAAAAATTACCGATAGCAATTAATTGTGTTTTGTAACGCTTTTTTAGGTCGGTCCAGAGAAAGGAGTTTTACATTTAGCAGTAGCAGGTATTGTTAATGCACTTTGGGATTTGTGGGCAAGACTAGAGAACAAACCACTTTGGAAGTTACTTGCTACTATGGAACCTGAGCTTCTTGCTTCAACAATTGATTACAGATACATGTAAGATACATTAAAATATACTAATGTCCATTTTTAATTTTATTATTCAAATGATTATTACATCCGACTTATTATAATTATACATACATATATGTACAATAAGTTATATGAACTCTGCAAGTGTTGTCAAACAATGCAAATATTATTGCTGTAGACTGAATGTAATGGAAGTAGTACAGAGTGACTCAACAATAACGGAATTTTCCTCTTCATATAATGTCAACACCTAAATGCAGCATTATTTTATAAAAACAATTTATAATAAATTTGGAGGAAACTTATAAATTCAACTAATCTCCTAATCTAATTTATTAAAACGTGTTTCATGACCATGTCAATGTGTCCAAATTTCAAGACTGATGCTACACTGACTCTTACTGTCAATTATAATACTTTATATATTAAAAAAAATTCAAATTATTTTCAATATTCATTCCTAACCATTTAGATGGAATTTTTGAGACAAAATTGAAGACCTCGACTTTAATCACCAAAAATATACACTACTATTAAAGTTCTGAGTATTTGTAGCAATAACTGTAACATATTAAAAATGTTACATATTTACAAATCGTTGTAAAGAACTTTAATTAAATATATTTCTTTAAATTATTTGATTTGTTGATATATTAATAAAGCAAACCTTCAATGCTCGTCGTGTATTCGGAAACTTTCTTGCGATGTTCTGATTTGCAGAAATGAAACCTTTTTCGTTATTTCATAATTTGCAGTGCAAGAAAGTATAGCTTAAAATAACTGTTAATGTGAGTGTATCATTTATAAAAAAAGGTTTGCACTGTATTAGAAATATTTTCCTTCATTACCTTGCAGTTCCGATGTACTAACTCCTGAGGATGTTGTCGAAATATTGAAGAAAATGGAAAAAGGAAAAGAACAAAGAGAAGAAGAATTGTTGAAAAATGGGTATCCTTGCTACACAACACAAGCTGGTAAGTTACACGTCAGTAGTATTATTGATAATCCTTGTAGCTAAACTAAAGAAAATAATCTGTATGTGACTATCAGAATATTGATTTAAAGAGAGGAAAAATTTCATTACGGATAATGTTGATTTAAGAAACAAAATATTGAACAGTAATTATAGTATCGTTAGTACTAGAAATTGAATCGTTACTACTTTTTTAATAAAAAAAGAACATGTATTTTCTTTACTAAAAAAGAATATACAACAGCAAACATTACTGCAACAAAACCCTGTATGAATGCCACTGAAGAAACAACTAATTTAAAACAAGATAAACATAAAAGTCAGCAATGCCAGAATCAGCATTTACACTATTAAAACAAAGTGCTATTATTCGTCAACAAATAAAATAATATAAATTCAGATTATAATGTTTAACATACTAAATTATGTGTTAATATTTATTTAATGTACTGCGATAAAAACAACTAATCAACCAACTCGCAAGAAAACTCTGAAAGTAACATACCATTAATGATCTTTCAGTTGACAAAAAAATCACGGTTAATATCAATAGTTTATTATTGAGAAATGCTATCAAAATTTATAATTATAAAAAAACTGACTTATATAAGGAGAGAAATTAATATCTCCTAACCAAGAGGCTGCTGACCTATAAACAGGAGTCAAGTTGTCAAGAAATTTCTCCGTTTGCAAGTTATCCAAGTTAAGAGAGACCTACCTGTACTATAGAAACAATACTATAGTACTATACTGATTGACCATGTTCTTATTATGGCGATTTACTTTTGAATTGCACAATAGTAATTTTTAAGTGGTACAGCAAGAAAAAATGTCAAATAATGCAGTAACACAAAATAATAATATCAGTGGATATAAAATTAATCAGAGATTTGCTGCTGTTGGCTTGTTGCTTAATAAATAAAAATACTTTAAAACATTGGTACAGCGTTTTCACATAACATCCATTTTTCCAGGTTGGCTTGGTTATTCAGACAAAAAAATGAAAGAGCTCTGTAAGCATTTTATTAAGGAAGGATTTACTTGGTTTAAAATTAAAGTAGGTCAAAATCTTGAACAAGATAAGCACAGATGTCAACTCATAAGAGAAGCTATTGGACCTGATAGGAAACTGGTAAGATAATATATTAACAATGACGTGTAAAGGATACCCTATACTACATGTGCGACGAAATGATTTCATATCACTTATATATACTAAAGTTTCTCCAAAGCTTCATTAAAATATTCATGACAGAGCATGTTCTGATAATTTCATAAGAAATATGGAGCATTACTGCGTGTGATCTCATGGACACCACAAAATTCTCCATGAGCAAGTGCTCATGGAGAATTTTGTGGTGTCAATCTTCTGACTCAGTCTACAGGACGTTCAGAATAAGTTATTTGCGGATATTGGTCTCTGGCTATTTCATGATTTTATAAAAAAAATCTATATAGCCAGTGCAAAATCTAAGATCCTTTATTATTTAAATTCTTTTGATAAAACCTTGGGGAGCATATTACATATCTGCATGTCTCTATGTCTATATAATATGCTTCTGAGATCATCTGCTGCTCTCTTCAATTCGATTTCATTGAAGTCACAATAAAACGTTATAAAAATCACACATTTCTTGAATACAGTATTATTATTGCTTAAATGTGTTAAAAAATAATTTCATACAGAAATAACCTGTTTTTTAAAATACACTCGTCAGGACCTTTTATTTTTTTGTGAACATTTTAATAGTAACAAATGGATTAAGTGCTATTTTGTCTATAATTTTTTTTTCCTCGCAGATGGTAGATGCAAATCAGCGTTGGAGTGTACCAGAAGCAATTGCATGGATGAAAGAATTAGCTCCTTACAACATTTTATGGATAGAAGAACCTACGTCTCCAGATGATGTTTTGGGACATGCTACTATAGCTAAGGTACAGCTTTGATTCCACTTTTGTTTCTAATACACTGAAATTTTACCAAATTTTTAATGAAAAGTAGTTCTGATTATGCTGGAAACGATTATGAAACACTGAAGATTTACTGTCTATGTAATCAAATGTAACCATCATTTCTCTACAATACGTCACGTAGTGCATTGCTTTTAAATTAGAAAATATTTAATGTTAACGAACTGAAACAAGTGGAAATCAATTTTTTAAAGTTTATTATTATTATTATACAATTTCTATTTCTTGTTTGATTGTTTACCAGAATGGTAAAATAACTCTCTTTTAAAAAAAAATTGGAACTATATATAAAAGTAGTGTATGTTATAATGCATTTACTATCCCCAAATACTGGCATCAAAATATAGCACAAACCTTTCTGTAAATTGCTCGACATTATAACAAAAAAATCTGTAGTCTTAAATATTTAAGATTGTAAACTACTCGTATAAAATAATTATCATACAGTCCTATCTGATCAAATATCAATTTTCCTCACCAGGCTTTGAAACCATTGGGCATCAAAGTAGCAACAGGAGAGATGTGTATGAATCGTGTAATGTTCAAACAATTTCTTCAAGCTGAAGGACTTCATTATCTGCAGATTGATTCATGTAGAATGGGAGGAGTCAATGAAATACTCGCAGTTTATTTCATGGCGAAGAAATTTGGAGGTATGTATGGTTTGTAATAGAAATTTTTAAATTACCTTACATCAAAAGTTTCCATGGACAAAATGATTTTAAGTTTATTGCTTAATGTAGTGCATTAGAAACTTTATTGTATAAATTTTAGTTCAGTACTCACTGTAAATCCATTTTATGAAATCGAGTGATTATATAGTTTTATAAGGCTAACTTGATGTTACTTGTCATTGAGTATGTTTTTAGTGTGTTGCTTTATATTCTTTCACAACAAATTCTTAAAGATTGAGAAAATATATTTGTTACTCATCCATCATATTTTAAACCACTGGCAGAAATCATCCGTATACTGCATAATACAGCGAAAAGGGATTTTCACATTATTTCTTTCTATTACAACCTTGAAAATTTGAATGATCAGCAGTACCAAGAAGCAGTGATCAATTTCTGACATTGCGTATTACGTTTAACGACGCTATACTTCAAAATTAGCAGTACGAGCGTATTACTCCTTTCAATTGAAAATACATATTTATTAAAAAATGTATATCGACAATTCAAATAGGTATCTTTAAGTTGGAATACCTCTGACTGATCGATCAAACTCTTTTTAAAAGTAAAATCAAGAAACTGTACGACAGCACTTCTACAATGGCTTATATCTCCAAAGTTGAAATAACATTATGCATCTTTCAAGGTGTAGTTAAAAAATTTCTTATCTTCATTTTATTTCAGTCCCCGTATGCCCCCATGCTGGTGGAGTTGGTTTGTGTGAAATGGTTCAACACCTTCAAATGTTTGATTACCTCTCGGTTTCTGGAACAATGGATAACAGAATAATCGAATGGGTCGACCATCTTCATCAGCATTTCAGAAGTCGTCCAGTAGTAAAAAATGCCAGGTACCATGCCCCCCAGGATATTGGATATAGTACAGAAATTCTCGAAGAATCACTCACAGCATTTGAATATCCTTATGGTCAAGAATGGCAAAAACTATTCAAGAGTGGAACTTACAAAGATCCCAGAGCGACTGCTGCTCAATTACATAAACCTCATTAATTTTATTTCATGCTTTCAAAAATTAATAAATTGTAAATGTTCTCAAATCATGTTGTTTTCCTATAAAGGGAGAAATATATTGACTGTTAGAACGTCTATTACTGAAATTTAAAATGCTTGTACTGTAGTAAATTAGTAATATTTCGTAACTTGAAAATCGGAAATATAGGAATGCATTAAAATATCGGCGTAACAGTATAACATTACCATGCATTCCAGAACAGTCTTTACCTTTAAGCTCTTGTTCATTCTTGGAAGATACAATACATGACCTGCACACCATTTGGAAATTTACCACAACTCGAAATTTATGTTAATGCTGATAAAATTTAATATCGAAAACAATTGTAAATATAATTCATGATTCAATTGAACTCTCAGGGTAGACTAATACTGAATAGGCAATAATACTATTCTGGTTTCAAGGGAGAAACTTGCAACTGAGACGAAATATCGTTCTGAAAAATAACAAGTAGAAATGAATTAATATTCGTACACTGATATAATCATAACTCGCCTGATTATTATATAATACTTTAGATATATGCAATGGAATGTAAAATTTGTATAAAATCTGAAATAGTGTGAGATAGGATTAATAAAAGACAATAACAAAAAAAAGTTGGAATATTAAATTTTAATAATAGATTTTAGGTAACGTTATTAGAGAATCACCATTTTGAGCATATTTGGAACTCTTTTCAAACTATTTTCCACCGTATTAACAAAATTTCACGTTCTTATTTCATTTCTGCAACTCATTTTTATTAATCTGATAAGTATTTTTCCAGATTGTATATAAATTTGAAAACGTAAACGCGATATTCTAGCTGATCACCACATTTAAAGGCTACGTTATTAGAGAATAGAACATTATTATTATATACTCGCCATTTTGAGCGTATTTACTATTTAGATATATATATTTTTTTTTTATTTCTATCACTATACCTGTATAACAGGAGCACAGCAGCTTAGATTTAAAATATCTTTTGAGTTTTGTGTCATGTTAAGTATTTGGCATTTTACTTAATATTATTAATTAATTGACTATTAATATTATTACAAAATCAAATATTTAAAAGGGGAGCTTATATGTATATTTAATATTCTGTGAAATGGAAGTAAAACATTAATGTTGAAAGAGAACATCATAACATTTTATAAATCTCAATCAACATGTCATGCCGCTATGTTAATTTACCATTTTTCGTAGTTTAATAAGAGACAGGGATAATCTCCTGACAGATTTTCCAACAATCCTGTATCCATATTGTGGATCTCCCCATGCTCTGGGAAGAATAAACTGCCCGACTTTTGTTAATGTTGTTGTTTCACATATGCTTCGTAAAGTATTTGAAGAATACTAATAATTAATAATCCTAATCAACATCTAGTAACTTCATTGCTAAACGTTCTGTTGAGGTGTGCAATGCACATAATTATGGATGAAACAGAAGGTCTGTCTCACCTATTATGTTAGATAATGATCGTGGAAAATCATACCGGCTTGTGTTAGGTATGTATAAGTAAAGTAATTCACTCGTTCGTACGTATTTGATTTTCTCTGATTTGATAACTGAATTTGTAAATAAATTATACTGTTATTATATAGAAAAAGCTTTATTTCTTTCGTGAAGGATTTTTATGTAAACATTAAATATGAGATATTCAAAACGATCTGACGGGTTAAAGGAAAATCGTAAACAGGAAAAATTTTAGTTATCGACAAAATCATGAATCATATCCACAAAATCAAAATCAAATGAGTGCGATATTCAATACATGATAGGACTTGAACTTTAAAACATACCATTGCTTTTATCAGGGGAAAATGATAGAATACTCCTTTCTCCTCTTCAGATTGTTTCACATTTTGATTTTCAGGATCACCAGGAACCAGTACCGGTTTAGAACTATCAACCTGAAACAACACAGTATTGAAGTCGTTCAGGTTATATTAAATTCCTATGAACTACTGCCAATAATAACCTACGCGATATTACCTGTTATAATAAACGAGAAGACGAGTCTGAGACTACAGGTATTAGAAAAATGAAAAACCGTTTTCCGTATAGGAATAACATACAATTTATTTACCGACTAGTTTCGGAATGACAATTCCATCTTCTGGGGGTAAATAGTATATAACTTTGACTATAATATAATAATGTATTTGTTATATACAATTTACCATCAGAAGATGGAATTGTCATTCCGAAACTAGTCGGTAAATAAATTATATATTATTCCTACGGAAAACGGCTTTCATTTTTCTAATATAATTAAATCTTCCGTAAACTACAATCAAATTAACTACAGGTATTCTAAATCCTGCTAGAACTCTCGGTGACAACACTATACTATTACATTTCATCTTAATGTTAAAGAAAATGTAAAGTTATTTTCGGAGATGATGTTCAAAGAGTAAGTTGATTAATGCATGCTTTCATTACATTAATTTTATGTATATAAAGCATAAAGTTGCTTCGTAAAAAGAAGATTAACTAAAATAAAGGTTTTGAAGCTCTCAAATACTTCATTTTTTTGGTATTATTATTTTTATATTTGGGTCACTATTACGGAGCCATCTCATGTTCAGGGTTTGCAATCATTTGACTCTATTGTTGTTGCTTACAACAGTGACACTTCTCTAAAATTGAGGTGTTCAAATAACCTGTTTTCATTTTATTTAATGATAATTATCAGGGCTAAAATTAATCTTCTTTACACTACATAATTTGAGCATGAGTTTAAAATAATGCTTCCGTTGGCATAATATTTTTGTACACGAAAGAGACTTGTACTTACAGGACTTAGTCCCCTGGCAGAGTTTAAGACTTGTTGCATTCTCTCTTCAAAACCAGGTGCAAATCTGCAAGGGTCCAAAGCAAAGAAACCATGACCCAAATCCGCTACACCATTGAATGAATCCCAACGACGAATGTTATCGGTGTGATGAGAACCTATTAATGGAAATTGTATGCCGAAATGAAACTTCTTATTTTATACATAGAAAAATTCAACGAAAACAAATGGTACTTTATCTTATCAATCTTTGAAAATCGTCAATTATAATTTTATTTTCCAAATATAAGTGGAAAATCATAATAAAGAAGAAAAATATTCCCATCTCTGCATAATGTTTTTATTGATCACAACCGATTTCGGATCTACACAGTACGATCCATCATCAGGCAGACACAATCAATCAATTAAAATGAAGGTATCACTTAATACAATAACGTGCGATCAACTCACAGTACATAGCAATACATTTTCTTCTTCTTCATTCTAATTATTTTTTCTTTTTCATTCTAATTTGAAAAATACATTATTTGGGACATCCCAAAGAAGCATTTTATTTTTATCACTATAAGTTATTGTTGACTCTTGACTGTAAAACGTATTTAAAACAAGTCCATTCAAATATTTTTTTTGTTTTGCTTTCGCTTTCTTAGCAACATATGGAAGTAAAATCGAAGCGTAAATAAAGCAGTTTAAATAAGTACAAAAATAGGGTTAATCTATTGTGAAAGAAATATATATAAATATTTTGTAAAAATGCATGAAGAGGCAAACAAAATAGTTTACATAATATATTTTCTAAATTATTCTCCAAAGTAAACGCAAATTCTGAAACAGAAAATTATTGAACCCCCAGAAAAGTTTCAGGAAAAGCTGAGATGTCCAAGTAATAACCTAACCACCTCCAAAAATGAATTAATCCCTCCTCCACCCATTTCTCATTACTCCCCCTCCTTCCCTCTCTTTTTCCTCCATTCTTGGTATTCTTCATCGTTCTCTTCAATATCTCACTATTCAAGGGATGCTGCCCTTTAGAAACAGTCACTCTATGGAATACCAATTGCTCAATGAGAACCTAACGTGGATTGCACAAAGATCAATTCGATACCATTTTTTTCTTCTTATTCTTATGATGTTGTCGGTCGTAAAGTATGGGTCTGTTGTTGGGTGCTTTATAAAAGACCAAGGTAAAGGAATTAAGGTTCAATGAGGATAAATACTAATACATAAGTTGTGATTAAAGAAATATATTAGAATAAGAAAATGTCAACTATAAAATTATTACTGCCAATTAGTGAAAACTTTCAACGAAATTTGACAGCAATAACTTTATTTTGTATAAAATTAAAGTTTTCATTCTCATAATATTTTCAATTTTGTTATACTGTATTTTCGTCTATCAAGTTAATACGTTTATGAAAAACACATCTATACATTTAATTGCGCCAGTTTCATTATACACGATTAATAATAACATCGAGGATAAAAATATTTATATTTTCAATATCTCAAACGGTTCGAAAATATGTTCTAAGTATGTCTTTTAGCTGAAGTAACGACTTTGGTATATTCTTAACACTAGATGACTCTTTTACTTTTACATGATGCAACTTGAATTGATTAGAGCCGAATTTAAATTTACTTTAGTTCAGAAAATAGTAACTAGGTCTATATATCAAACTTGGCTTACGTATAGTAAATGAAATTACTTTTACACCATGAAGGATTTATTGGCATATATATGTCTTTTTGTACTTGAACAGGAATATTTATTATCGGCGTACTTGATTAAAAGGAAGTGCAGTCCTATTATAGTAGATTCATTGATATCAAATATATTAAATAAAATCTTCATAATTAATAAAAATGTTCATCTCAGCTGCATATATATTATGAGTGATAGATAATGCCTTCCTTTTCCTAAACCAATCACCGGTAATTAAAGCTTTCTTCCCATTGGGCAAAACCTCCATCATCGTTTATTCATTCCATCGAACAAAAACTTCCGTTCTTTAAAGTTCAATGACCGATGTCTGTACCTGTGAAATAATAATGTCATAGCCTAAAGCTTTCTATGAAGACAAGCGAATCTATATTTGGATGGCTTAGGTTTTAGTGCAAATTTGAAGGGACTTTGACTATAGTACCGTGCTGATCGGTTTGATTATGCCTTCGGGAGTTGGTTGAAACAAGTTTCGCTTTGTGAAAGACTCGCCTCGCTAGCTATGAGGAGGATTCGTAATGTGGATGAGTAAATACAGGGACACCATTTTGAAAGTATTTGCAGAACAAGATGGAGATCGAGTAAATAATGAATGCATTGTAAAAAAAATGACGAATATTTCAATAAAGGTATTTTTTTCATCGATCACATATTTCTTTGAAAAGAAAAAAGGAATGTTCTGGTTCTCTTGTTACGTGTACGCTAGAATGGAATGACAATGGGAATTGATATATCTGTCCCTGGTAAAGGAATGCAGTAGAAATTCCAAGAATATCTGAAGACATTGTCCAGCTTATTACACTGATTTGTTGGAGTGTGATGGTTCAGAGGAAATGACAGCTTTATTGTTACATTGAATACAATTTCAATCAACTGTAGTCTTCAATCTTCACAATATTTCTTAATGTTATAAATAATGTTGTATTGATCTTTCTAACTGTAAGATAAAGTCAATGAGACTTTGAAAATGTACATTTGTTGGTTAATATCATATGTTCTCACTGAGTAACTCAAAACCATTTAGAAATAATTCTTTGCTTTTTATGATGGATGTATTCTGTTAATGAAAGTGTTAATGGCAAGCCGCCAGAGCAAGCATCACTCGTACTTTCTGTAGCAGCTTGTTAATAATAATATTATAGTTAATCAAATCAAACCACCTATATTAATACTATATTAAACTTTTTTGAATTTAGTTTTCAGAATAAATCTTTCTAAAGCAGATTATCAATAATTTTTAAGAAAAAAAAGGGGAAATTAGCAAGACAATTAAATGGCAAATTCACAATGTTTTTTTTTTAATATTGCATCTGATTTTTTTTAGGACGTGCAAAGATATAACTTAATTTTGTATCGTTATTATTTTCTAAGAAATTCACTTGTATACGCATGTGAAGTAATTCTCAGAAAAGAAATTCCAGGCCAATATATAACAATATTTCAAAGTATTATAAGGTTATAATATTACACTGGATGCTGAAGGGTGTCTATAAGATCCAATAATGGGGTGGTTTAATACTTATGAATGCCCCTCCGATTATCAAGATAACGATGATAATATTATTAAAGAATGTAAGGGATTATTAAATTCACTGAAATTAAATAAACAGACATAACCTTACATACTGTACAGTAGCAAATTTTATTAATAAGGTATTTGTGTGTAAGATTTATCTCTGTTTATTTAATTTCATCGGATGATAATTATAATTAAGAGGACTTACTAAGTTGTAATCAAATTTTCTATAACAATATAAATCTGTCTATATCTGGCAGGGATTTGAATATCGGAAGAAGTGACAGGAAGGAATTATGAATATTATTTAAACAACTTAACAATTTTTTTTGCTTATAAAGTTTAGACAAAATAATTTTCCTATTACACTATGGATAGTGAAGAAAATAGCAGAGAAGAATTTCACTTATTTTGAGAAAGGTATTAATATTATGTGATACAATTATTTTAATAACCCTCAATTTCCTCGTTAAACCCGCGCCTCCCTACATTTACATAGCGATCAGGATAAAACCATGAACATGTGCCCATCACCTTTGCTTTATTATTCCCTTCCCAGCATGGAATGG
>JAQIWE010001831.1:0-14577 GCA_034698565.1 Campodea plusiochaeta
ATTGACCCTACTGTATGTGTTCTGAATGAATAACAGTTGGAAACTGTATTCATTCTTAGAGTAGGATTTTTTATTCGCAATAGTTAATCTAAATATTAGATATTAATATATTATTAGGCCGTCCTCTAATATTCAGTGTATAATATAATTATTAACTTGTCGTTTGAATTAATATTATGAGCCTTTCCAGTATTTACAATTCCAAAGCGTTGGGTATATACTACGATATGACTATATACTAAGTTCGTTAAATCTAATATGATTAAAGAAGTACAGCAGGCATTATTTACTTTTTAGGTAAATATTCAACATTACATAGCTCGAATTGCACGAAACAAATGAACAATGCACATCTCACTCAGCATTCCTCTTCTCGCATTACTACGACGAACTGACATGGTACGCTTGCGTCACATTCAACATCTACCAATCAGAAACGCTTTGAGTGATTCCGGGAATTTTTTTTCAAGCGCGGGAAGTTTTTCGATATATATCACGATATATCGAACGATATATCGTATTTTCGATATATCGTCGAAAATCCGATATTATCGAATTTTCGATAACGATATTAATACATCTATCGATATCGTTTTCGATATCGATACTGATATTTGTAATTCGATAACGATATTCACAATGTCGATAACGATAATTCTTCTTCGATACGATATATCGATATCGTAGGAACACTACTTGATCGATATCGTAGGAACACGATATCGTAGGAACACTACTTGACGATCGATATCGTAGGAACACTACTTGACGATTTTTGGAAGGTATGAAAAATAATACGAGTTATTTATATAACTCGTATTATTTTTCATACCTTCCAAAAATCGTCGGTTTAAGTAAAAAAAAAGTCAAACTTTTTTTAATATTTTTTTAATAATGTAAGTTCAAAAATCCTGCAATTTTTTTTTAATAATGTAAGAAAAATTACAGAAAATGAGAACTTCATTATCTGCATCTGCAATTCATTATTCTTCAAGAATGAGAAAACGTGTCAGCGAAATAGCTACGTTGGATAGAAAATGGTCCTGGACAGACCAAGGTCATGGGTTCGCCAAAATTTCTGTTATTTTTAAGCAGTTAAGGCTGCTCCACTCAAAATCAAAATTGAGTTCCTTTATGGAGAATCCCATGTTAAATTATTTTAAGTTTAATGGTTATTTTAATTTAATGTTAATTTTAATGGGTTATTTTAATGTTACTTTTTTAAGGCAATATTATGTAGTGTTCGGTATCATTAGATTCAGGATGAAGTTTTTTATTGGAAAGTACGAAAATGGCGGAACGCTATAGAAACTGATTTTATCCAACTCTACATTATCGTAGACACGCACCGTGACGCTGGTTCGGAGCCGCGCAGCGGCGACGAAACAGCAAACATTATCGCAATTTTAAGTTATTGAATTGAGTGCTCACATATTATTACAGTTTTAAGGACATTGAACAATAAGTGTAAACAAATTATAATATCTGACGACGAAACAACTGTTTTAAAAGTCAGTGAATTGAAATATTGCTACAATAAAGAATGTGTTCTCAAAACAAAGACGATGAGTCAACTGGGGCGATGATAATCTGCATAATATGTGCTTTTCGATATCATAAAAAGTGCGTTCCACTCAATAAACCAAGAACCAAAACCTGTGTTCCGCGTTCTGGGCATGCCCGATTTGCTTACCTTCTATTATTGAATACGTATCAATTTAAGGTTATGAATTTAATTTAAGACAATTTAAGAAAAAGAATACGATACATCTTACATCACGTCAAAATAGACCTAGCGCTTAGACAAATCTCCTGAAAACATGCTGAAAAACGTTGAACAATCCTGAGACGCTTATTTTATCAACGTTAACAAACGATCGACTTCAAATACTTCCCTTCGAACAGAGTATTTCCACTTATTACCGATTACTGTGAAAAATAAATTCACTCCTTTGTACGAAGAAGATCTTACAATTTCCACTGGTACTAAAAGTGAATCGAATACTGACGATACTGACGAAGGTCAAGGTTATACAACTCATCAGCTGATAGCGTTAAAAGAACTCAGACGTAAAACTAAACGACGAACAGTTCTTTTAGTGATTCAACAGGGTTTGGGGTAACTTCAGAATTTGGAAATGGTAGAGAATTTCAGTCGCATATTCAACGAGGAGGTCGCGTAGAGAACTTTGAACGGTGCTTCGACAAATTTTCATCGTGTAATTAAAGTAATATTTTCATCCTCCAAATGGGAGTTAACAACTTGCTTGATGCTGATGATGACCCAGCGAATGTGTGTGAAATGATTGAAAAAATAATTAAAAAAGGAGTCTCTTTGTATCCTAAAGCATAAAAACATTATAAACTATAAATTATAAATAAAATTATAAATAAATTATAAATTAAAAAATTATAAATTATAAAAACATTATAAACAGCACAGTAAAACAATTTTTTGTTGAAAGGAATGCGTAAAAAATTGTATTGGCTTTCTTAACCATTCACATTTTAATAGATTCTTATAAAAACTCGATTGCTTGCATCCATCTGCACATGGTGTGAAATACCTCTCTGAATTGTATAGAACCTTCCTAAATACTCCTTTTACAATTCCTGCAACAACACCTCCCGATCCAAATCCATGTTACACAAATCAAAACCAATCACCTAATCCAACATCCACTCAAGCCTCGGAAGTTTCGTCAAGTCCATAAGTAGGAAATCCCTCTCAATATCCTCCACCGACGAATCCCATAATCCCACATATTATTCCCGTTTGAAAACTACAGATTTTAACATTATTATCAAAACTGTCGTAGTATCTGAAATAAAATCGATCATACGCAAGTACTGTCATCATTTTTTTATGATTGCATTGGTCTAACTGAAACGTGGCTCACAGATTATCATTTAGATTCAGAATTCTTTATAAATCAATGTAATATTTTTCGAAATGACAGAGATAAAGTATTCACCAGCAACTCTAAAGGTGATGGTGTTCTGATTGCTGTTGGCAATAAATGGAAGACTGTCTGCAGACCTGACTTGAGATACCAGAAGTAGAGGCAATTTCGGTTCAGATTGATGTAACAAAGCGTAATTCTCATTAGTTGCGTCTATTTCCCATCTGATAATCCATCAGATGATTTTGATCATTCTACTGCATCTTTAGTAAGCTTAAATTAAACTGCAATCATACGGTCATCATAATTGGTAATTTCAATTTAGCCAATATTCATTGGGAAAATTACTGCAATATGCTATCTCCTCTAATTTCATCACCAAATGCACAGATGGAAGAATTTATCGATATATATAATGTTCTTGATTTCACGCAAGTGGTTGCCTTCCCAACTAGAGTACTAGACAGGAAAACTTTCTTGATCTTGCTACTTTCTTGATCTTGCTACTTTCTTGATCTTGCTATTATTCGTCCATAAAATTCGTATGTAACTGTCGAGAAGATAGACACACCCGTAATTAATTCCGATCATTCAGGTGTACAGTTGCATGTTCTGTAGAAACATCCACAACAAAATCACACGTACGAAGAAATCGTTACAAATTCTCAAAAGATTAGATGGCATAAAGTTGATTGGGTTTTATCATCAAAGATAGTATAACACTCAATAACATCGATGAAACTGTCAAGAACGTAGTTTTACTCCTATCTGCCGCGCAATCATCGTGCCCTCCATTACAAAATTCAAAATGTAAACAGTATCCAGTTTGGTTTGACAATAGTCTCATACAGTTGCAGAATGAAAAAGTGAAAGCACATGAAACGTATATACAGAATAAATAAGAAACTAACTATCAGAGCTTCTCAGATTTACGAAAAAGTAAACATGTTTAAAGCAATCTCGTTCGATGTATAATGAGTTTGTAAATAAAGTTGAAAATTCTGTTTCAACTGATGCAAGTCAGTTTTGGAAATTTGTGAACAGCAGAAAAATCAGTCTTCATCTGAATATTTCAAAATAAATGATCAATTGGAAACTGATCCATCTTTCATCATTTATGTAACATTATCCCTTTGCAGCCCTCTATTGAATACATTTAAAAAGTAATATCATTTAAAATTATTTTAAATTAAATTATTAGAAGCTTACAAAGGAATAGCTATAAATAAAATGATTTAACTGACGAACTACTTTGCACAAACATTTCGTATTGTCGTCAAGTCATAAAAATTTATTTTATTTCAATTTGTATACAAACAAAGCTCTTCAATACATCATTGCTGTGGAAAAATTACGAATGTGGTTGTGCGTGTGTTAATTTGTCAACAATAAAATTAGTGAGATAAACTCAAATTTACTTTGACTTAAAATTGTAAAAGAACTATTTATGGTGACTATTTTAATGAAATTTTTCTGGTTTGACTATTCGTACCTGCCATCCTTGAAGAAGAAGACTTCTATCTACTGATCTGAGCCACATAACTGCGTCTCCAGCTTGAAAATCTCTGAGACGATTACATCTCTTGGAAAGGAACGTTCCCAAGCAACGAAGAAGCTCCGATGTGGATGCTTGAATTACGGTTTTTCTTGGAACTCCATTTGCTACAATAGGTGCTGTTGTGGGCTGCGCACAGTTAGTTAAAATAGCCTTAGGTGCAATCTATAAAATTAAAGTAAACATTTTGAAACCTCATTTAACGGAACAATATACAATTAATATCGACAACAAAACTAGTACCGGTACCCGTAAGCCATTATACGGATCTTATACTTGTTATTCATATAATGAAAATTTACGAAAGACTTCTATTTTTAAAAGTCAATGTATGTTATCATTCTTGGTTTTATTATTAAAGAAATAATATTTGATATTTTATTGATAAACGAAACCCATCATAGCATACATTAATCACATACGTCGACGTCAGAAATAAACTATTTATTTATTATTCCACTTTAAAATATTAACAACTACACTTACGACTTAATTAAAAAGTTAGAAAAGAATTTGTATTTCTTATACAGTGTATACAGCTTTTACGGTTACTGTTCAAAAGAATTGAAAAAAAGAAAGAAAAAAAAAACATTGAAATACTAAACACTATATAATAGTGTTTAGTGTTCCGATGTTTCTTTTTAGTGTTACACTATATTATCAGTACAGTATTTGTTAATTATTGTTTTAAACAATTAATGATATATGCATATTATAAACATTTTTTATTATTATTTTTCTGGACGTTCATTGTCTCACTAAAGCATTACCCTAATTATTGCTACAGATTCAGAAAAATAGTTTTGAACTTTTAACTGTATTTACTTTATAATATATGAGTTTGTTACCAATAGACCAGTTTCAGCCTTGTCTCGTTTGAGACTAATCTCACTTGTCATTTTCATTTTGACAATTTAGTGGTGTGACTAAATGACCGAACTGAAAATGGCAAGTGAGATTAGTCTCAAATGAGACAACTTTCAGTCGTTTAAAATTATTTTTTTTAAAGTTTGGGAAATTTCAAAGCTATTCTTTCATTATTATATTAATTAATCGAGCATTATCGATTAATTGATTAGTCAATTAATCAATTATTAATCGAGCTGATTACATAAAACTATTCACCTCCTTTGGACTCCATACACTAAATAACCACATGATTAAAATCAACTTGTATTCTTACAAAAAATATTATTGGGTGGAACTAATTGTCGAGACATCTATTTGCATTAATATTTATAAAATTGCATTAATATTTATGTTCCACCTCGGAATCTCCGAAAACCCCAAACATTCACAGAACTATTTTGAATTTAGCTTACCTGCAAGAGCCATGCAATATGTAAATGCTATAGATTCAAATTCAGATACCAAATTAGACACCTACCACGACAATCTAAAATTTATTGATTAAAAAATCCTGCAAAACTTTTCATTTAACCCTTACTGATTTATTTCATTTACATGTGTATGCTATAAATGTTTCTATATTTATATTCTTTCTTGTATTGTTTTTATAATTATTTTCAGTCCTGTTATTGACCAAATGTATGTTAGTTGGAATTGAATAAATAAATAAATTATTATTATATGAGGTGCGATTGCGTTTTTTATTCTAGGTTAAAAAAAATTATGTTACCTTCTCTACTGATGGTTGAAGATGATTGGCATTATTGTTAGTTCGAACGAGATCCGCAGCCGAAAGTGTCGGGTAATATCCTTGCAATGGGAATGTCTTCTGAATATTTTTGTTATTATCAACAGCCACAAGGGTTCGTAGTGGTTCTAACCCAATAGGACGAAATCCACTACCAGTATTATTTTTGTTCTTCTGAGGGACTGATGCCACGCCAGCTTCCACTAACTTCTTTTTGTTAGCTACAGAAAATCTCTTCCAACTCAGAGCATTAATAAAAAGAGAATGTTTACGAAAATTCTTCTCCAGAGCATTCTTTTCAGAGAGGATTCTGTTGTTGTCCTATAAAGAAAAAGAAAATAATATGTTGATAAAATATAACGGCTCTCAACCACTCTAAAATAATTTTAAAATTTCGCTTTAAATAATTTTCAGTTTAAATTTGTGAAATTATATAATAATAGTCATGTTTTCCTTCTTGCGTAATAACTTTCTTTCGTGGTTTGGGTATACCTCATATTTTCACGATTTCACAAAATTTGAAATGCTAAAGAAACAGTATAAAATCAGATAACCTTATATTTCTGAGTGAATATTACGTATATCATAGTAACTGTTACAGGCAATCCATCTTCATTAAATACATGGTGGCCCAAAGTTTTTGGACCGATTTTGAAACAGCAATTTCTCAAAAACAGTTAAGGATAGAAACATAATTCTTTCACCAAACGACAGTTCAGTCTTCGATCTTACTAAATGCGGTTTTATTTACCAACATAGTTTGATTCCACCGCTATTTACAATTTACTAAAATGTTCCGCAAATAAAAGTTGTAAAATGAAGAAATAAGGAAAAAATCATTTGAAATAATAGAAAGCGTCTAATTTTTTATTTTTGAAAATAAATTTCAACATGATCTATATTTTCATCCACCACAACATGTGTTAGTTTTAGAAAATTTCGAAAGACCCGCTAAAATCCAATTTTCAGAGAATTTATCCTATACAACAGTTATCAAGCGTTTCAATTAAAGCTGTTTGTTTAACAACAATTAACCGCAAAATTTCTAAGTTACAGTATCATTTATTAGTCTTCACACGATGAAGGAATACCATAAACAACAAAAACACACTCAGAAACCTTTTCAAAATATTTTATTTTGTATGTTGTTTTTCATTCTGCAAATTTGATTTCTGGAACTTTTTTGTAAATCTGTGAAGGCGGTGACGTCATACAACGTAAATTCATAAAATATACATCGATAGAAAGATCGAAGGCCTCTACATCGAAGGTCTATACATCGATAGAAAGATAAGCTTTAATTTGGTGAAAAAATCAAATCTCTAGCCCTAACAGTTTTAGAGAAATTGCAATTTGAAAATCGGTCCAAAAACTTTTGGTCCACATTGTTTATTGACTGCAAGTTTTAACTTCAATTAAAGTGTTAGAACTAGGCATGCCAACTTGGGTAGTTTAACGCTAACCCAGGTTTCGAACTTCTAATGGACTCCATCATCAGAATAAGAATGATCAATATCAATTGAGTCCTCAACCAGGTCAAGTAAGATTGAAGGTGTTTTTTTTTTTTTTTTTTTTTTTTTTTTTTTTTTTTTTTTTACTTATTCGTTAGAGGTCCATTTTTTCAGCGGGCACATCGTTTTCAACCCAGCTTATCTTTCCCCTGGAATATTGAGTGTAATAGAAAAAGTGAGAAGGTTAGTGCGAAAAACGTGTATTGGAAAACGATGCGCTCTACTGAAAAAATACAGGTTTAAGTCATAACTTACGACGTCATTATATATAGAGATATTTTTTTTATGAATTTTGTTTCTTCTCTTTCTTTGTCTTTTTTTAAATTTCAGAGTAAAAAATATGATTACTGCTGAATATGCTTTTGAGAACCATTGTACGATAAACTCGATTCTGCCGATTATCTATATTTTAAGGTAGAGGAGGCGTTAAATTCGTTTACTCGCTTTAACTTGTGAAATAATTAAGTAAATTATTTTTTACTTATTACTAAGCACCTTCATTCTGCAATAGCCTTCTCAAAATGAATTAATTACGGTATGGGAATCCGTATTTATTGTTATTTGAAAGAATTACAACTTTTAAAACGACAAAATTTTACTGAAATAAGATAAACAAACGTTTAAAAAATTTATCGAGTACAAAGTCTGAAGTAGGTATGAAGATAAAACAGAGAAAACTGAAGCGAAAATAATAAAAGCTGTAAAATATTAGAAAATGCTGCCAAAATCTTCAATATGTCCGTAAAAACTGACTAAACTAGAGAGTATTTATTATAGCACACCGATAAGCATTTGTGCTTGGTGTGACTGCTTCAAATAAAATTAAATCTCCTTTAATAATATATAAATCAATTGTTATCACTCTTCTTATTCGATAGTCCGTTTCACATGAATTATACTCCACATTTGGATCTTGGAAAACGTGTTACTTTGCTACTATTTTCTAAAAATTTCTCCAAATATAAAGTTAAATTTACA
The DNA here is from genome assembly GCA_034698565.1 of Campodea plusiochaeta. Classification (NCBI taxonomy): domain Eukaryota; kingdom Metazoa; phylum Arthropoda; class Diplura; order Rhabdura; family Campodeidae; genus Campodea; species Campodea plusiochaeta. The sequence goes on from JAQIWE010001831.1 coordinate 8,605, forward strand.
AGTCAGTTATATTACCAATACCATATTCATCAATTAAGTTATGTCAAATACTGTAAGGACAGTGAGATCTCCAAAATCAAAAGTGGAGTATAATTTATGTGAAATGGTCAATATTGTTGTATCATAAAATATATATAACTTTTATATAAATAAAGAAGAAAGAAACAATGATGGTATACCCATATATATTAATTTATATATATTAATTTAATCAGCCAATCATTTTTACTTTTTCTGGTAGCCCCTGTAAGTACGGAAAAACAAACTGCACAAGAGACGCTCTTAGGTTTCAGATAATGCCAGGATAATTTGGAAATTATATGCAGAAACCTGATTTGTGGAAATGATACGCCATCTTCAGTGGAGACGAGTCCTGGGTGGGGAGATGGTAGGGGCTTTGAGCCCCCTTAAATTCTATAAGAATATAATTTTTTTAAGGTGCTCAGGTAGATGGGTGTTTCCGAAATTTGAAATATTAATAAAAACTGTATAGAAACAGGTAACCCTGTAAACTGAATATTATATTGATCATACATTCAATCCATTTTATTTTACTTTATTTCAAGGTCGATAGTGACCCAGGTCACGGTCAAATACGATTGAAATTTTGTTTTCTTAGTTACTTCATAACTGCGTTATTTATAGAGATATTTTACTGACTTTTGTTTTAATATAAGGGAAATTGAATATTCTATGCCTTCTTATCTTCCAAATTTCAAGATAATTTTAAATTTCTGTGTAAATAATTTAACATGATTACTGCCAAAAATGATTTGGAAAACCAGCCATTATAAACAATTGAGTTACGGTGAGTTAAGAAGGCATAGAATTCTTCCATCCCCTTCAATTAGTGAAATAATTTTTTAAATATCTGCAATGACTTTAAAGACGATAAAATTTGACCAAAACATGATAAAATTATATTAAAAAAATATTTTCCGTTTAAAAAATTTCGGTATATACACTTTCAGGTGTCGAAATTGACAGAAATATTGAAAATTTGTGGCCGAAAGTTTACAAAATATCAGTAAAAATTGTGTAAAATAGAGAATTTTTAATCACAATTTCTAAAAAAAAAAAAAAAAATCGTTCGCGCCCATCATGGTGGCGCCGACGTACGCTAAACCATATTTCAACGATTTCACCCCCCCCCCCCTTCCGAACATCCAGAAAGTCTGCGCGTTAATCAAATTAATTTGTGAATAAGAATATTAGTGGTGTCAGAAGGATTTTTAATCTTTTTTTTCATATAAAAATATATCTTGGCTGTTACTTCATTAGGATCGCCCAAATGTATATGTCCCGTTTATTGTAACAAGTGCAGGGTTCCCGTGGTCGAGTGGTTTTACGGTTGCCGTATTGAAGACCTTGTTTTCCACTTGCCCTAAGCACCGCGGGTTCGACCAAACACCCGTATCTAAGTTTGATAGAACAAGTCAGAAGATTCTCAGATACAAACTTATCAGCACTCCCTGGAAAGTGGCTAGACTAGTTCTGAGAAAATTACATTGAAACTTATCTAGGCAGCACATACATCACTATGTTCTTTTTATCTTTTGGAAGTTGTGTCTACGTCAATATATATATAGCAGATTACCTTTATTATACATGTTTTATACTCTCGGTGGTATGTGACTGCTCACTGTTGAAATAAACGAAATGCATTACTTTGCTGTCGTATTTCTAAACTACATAAATTGTACCTGCACATATTTTAGAGTTTCGCATCACATTATTAAAAGATATTATATTATACAAAATTCACAGCAAGTTCATTCTTACCACGAACACTATACTGACAATGCGAAAGAAACAAAGTTTGAGTTGTAGCCATATTAATAGAACCACAGTAAATTTTCAATAATATTATTTTCATGTTTTGTTTTAAATTTTGTTATCACATTACATAGCAGACGTGTCAGACTATTATGATTTTCAGAAATCCTCTGATAATTAAGCAGCGTAGTGGAAACCAGAAAATTTTGAAGTATATCTATATGGAAGTAGCTCAAAACCCATAAGCTTATTCCTTACTACCAAACAAAGATGAACTAAAGAGAAAAGTGAAAACCTGCCTTGTATAATACATGAAAAAAAGTTTATTCTCTTAAACTGGTATAGGCTGTTTAATGTTATCACAAAAGCTCCAAATTAAAGTATTGCTTTTTGTGCTTAGAGGTTTCAATCTATAGAAAATGTTTTCAATCAGCTAAAACAAAAGTTAAATAGATTGATAACATAATTTATTACTGTAAACAATACAACACAACACACGACAACACAACACACGACAACACACACAGACGACAACAGTGTTCGTTATATTTGAAACTTTCAATTGACGTTAATATTGCTGTAGTTCGCATAACTATATGTTGTAAAACACAAAAGATGAAATAATTATTTAATATTTTGCGGTATAATCCCCGAAAAATTATAATTATGATATGATTAAAATTAATTGATGTTAAAGAATACTCTACAGGTATAATACACAATAGTAGGGTATTATACTAAACCGATGACCATTCTAAGTAGTTGCTGTATTTACGTATAAACTGTTCATTTTTACCCCAAAATATATACTGTCATACTATGCATATGAACATTTCGTTGTTATTATAAATGTGCTAAGTAGCAAAACAAAAATGTGAAATTCGGTGTAATAATAAATGTATTACATCGTAATTTCAAACTGTTTTTCAGGATTTTTCCTATCTTATTGCACTTTTGGATGGTAGTACTTTACCTGCTGAAGTGGGGGTCCCAGTACTGGCTTTAAGTTATTAAGTTGTTCATCGGAAGAACCACTAATATGATGCCTTTTCTCCCTTGGACTAAAACTAAGCACTGTACCCATTCTCACTATAAAGTAGAAAGTAGGGAGCAGAATGGCGGATTTCTTAGGAAACGAGAGGAAAGTTGACGCCTAAAGAAATGGCTACTGCAAAACATTGATTTGTGCGCTAGCGCATACTCTTCAGTTACTCGGAGTAGCGCACTAGCAAAGAATTCGATCAATGATACACGACGTATTTACAGTGATCGTCATTCAATATCGATATTGGATGGGAGTGTATTGTTGTATATTAACTTTCAAATGTAACCACCATTTTAAATACACAAACAAGTTTTATAAGTATATATTAAGGTGGAATAATAAATGTGTTTAAAATTATTATTATTTCAAAAACTCTTACATGTTAGTGAAAAAAAAAATGGTCACACAATGACTTCCTGTTGTTTCAGATAAGTTATGACAGAAACAGAAAGCGATCGCTTTCAGGTAAAATAAAAATTGTCACTACAAAATAGGTCATTATCATTCAATTCTGCATCTTCATATGAGAAACAAATATTTGAATCAGTTTTTTCTAGATAAAACGAAATCTACAATCATATTATTATTTTTTAAACATTATTTGGGTTATTTATTTAAAAAAATATATTGTCCGGCAATCAAAAGGGGTAACTGAACCCCATGAAAAATGCCACACAATGGGTTGTGATGGAAATAGGTTGTATAACTCATACAGATACAAGAACCGGCGGGTGACAACTTGTCACCCTTGAGCATTTTAATATGGAGGCCAGAATTCAAAATGGCCTTCAAAACAGTGATTTTTTTAATGTTAATATTCTGTTATAATGATCAAAATTACAAGTATGATATGTCAAAAGAAAACAAATTAGTAAGTGATCATTTCTCACTATTGATCAATTAAATATAGCTGTCAAAATTCTAAATTGCGTCGTCCATCAGTTTAATCGTCTTTCTTTGATAATATTTTCTATTAGATTGATCAGAATTACATGTACTGTATAACGCGTCAATGAAAGCTAATTGCTGATGAACAATCGTGATGCCACTATACAGTCTTCATTTCATCATGGCGGTTGCAATTCCAAATGGCGTTAATCCAATACTCAATTTTGTCATTATTTTGATAATATTTTCAATTATAATGATCAGAATTACATGAACGATATGTCAAATGAAAGAGCATCGATAAACGATTATTCGCCACCATTGAGCATTCCAAAATGGAATGTTTTCAAAATGACTGGCCAGTTGTTACTAAATTATTATTCTTTCTCTTCAATATTATTTTTATCTCTACACATGTAACGGGGACTGCTGATAGTAGAATTGCACTGGAGTAACTCCTGCTGCTTGTCGTAAAAGGTGACTAATTGGAGACCCTTGTAGACCTTTTCTGCAGTTATTTTGAATATGGGGAACACCAGAAGAACAAAAAGTAACTCGGACGGTACTATGGGGGAGAACTGCGCCACGTCTACCGAGGTGTCGAAATACAACATTACCACGTGGCAGTCCCGGAGCACCTCAATTGCCTAATAATACTTCTTCTATGATAAAACAACGTCAGTTGTTCAAGGAAGTCAACCAACATAAAGTGGTTTTGATCAACACACATCTACTAGTGCTGATGTTTCCACAAGACGTCCTAATAAAATAATGCGCTGGAATAATGAAATGAATATTACAATTATGCGCTTACTTTAGAGCAACTAAAGGAGAACAGAACAGAAAACGGTCGGGTTTAGAAATGCTTTTCATCAGGAATGGGCGAAGATATATCGACAGTCAACAATGTCTGAGCAAAGAATATGCGGCCAAAGGCGAGTTATTTACAACAACAAATTACTGACACAGATAGAAATTGACAAAATAAAACAAGATATTCCAGTTGAACTTAACCATTTGTAAGATACACAAAACAGAAAAGACAAAATGGACAAAATTTACGTCGTTCGTGTATCTTACTGTGAAAAACGTGAATAAATTGGAAAATAACATTAACTTTAAATGCCGTTTTTAGCTCAGTCAATGAAATGCTAAAATAATATAAATATAAGTTTTTATTCATTCATTTCTGGTCTTCTAAACAAATTGAAATAAACTTCGCCGTTCGCGCAACGTGCTTGTGAAATTGTCCCAAAGTACTGTTGGCCATTTTTATTAACATCAGGGGTGCCAGGGATTTTTCAGAACCATTTTCCCTGACTTTTCCAGAACAAGATTTCATGAATTCCAGACACGTCTCGTAATGAATTGTCTTAATTTGGACTAAATTTATAGCACAATCACAATACCATACCGTAACTGAAATTTTATTTATAAGTTACATATGAAAATATCAGAATAATTAATCTGAGCATCCTATTTTAGAATTTAATTATTAGAATTTAATGAAAGCTATGCAAAGGACTATATTATAAATGAAATGTTTTAACTGACTATTTACATTAGAAAAATAAATTAAGAACAGCAAAAATTTCGGGTCAAGTGGAACTCGAACCCACGACCTCGATCTGGTTCTCCTCCTGTAGTCCTGGATAGACCGAGGTCGTGGGTTCGAGCCCCACTTGAGCCGAAATTTTTGTTGTTCTTAATTTATTTTTCTAATGTAAAGTAGTCAGTGAAAACCGAGCTTAAAACATTTCATTTATAATTTAATGACTGTTTTATGCAAAGCAACTTGATTTAGAGAAAAATATTGAGGGAATTAAGTGGCGACAAGGAAGCATTAAAGATCATTCGCGAAGCGCCACCCACCATGGTTGGCGCGAGGAAAGAAATTTTGTTTTAATTGTAGCGAAAACTTTCAATTTTTGCCCATTTTTACTGATTTCTTTTAGTTTAAATTACAGCCCTGGCAACATTAATATCTTTTCATTATAGTTTGTAGGTTTGGCAGGCACGAATCCGGAGAAAAGTTTGGGGGGAAATCGGATAGCGTCGCAGACCGTCCGCCAAGCGCCTAGTATGGTTGACACGAGCGAAAAAAATATTTGATAATTATAGTTAAAAAATTCATTATTTTAGATCATTTTTACTGATATTTTTCTAAATATGACCACAATTTTTACTTTTTATTATTTAATTGTAGCATCATTCTTAACTGTCCTTGACGTGTCTGTTGTGTTACACCATTTACGTCGGTGAGT